>PVKZ01002434.1:0-226572 GCA_004027375.1 Macroglossus sobrinus
AGGAGGAGGAGGAGGAGGAGGAGGAGAAGGAGGAGGAGGAGAAGGGAAGGAAGGGGAAGGGAGAGGAAGAGAGAGAACTTGGGGATGTTGCTCTATTTCCTCTTATTTCCCTGAAGCTTTGGAGTTCACAGAAACAGAAAGAAACTGCTGATCTTCCTAAGAGCCAGACATGGACTGGGTGCTTCCCACAATTCCACATCTACCCTCTCATTCATTGAACAGCAGTGTACTGAATGCCTCCTGTGGACAAGTGCCATAGTCAAGGACCAGGGGTCCAGCAGTGAACCAAGCAGAGCACTGTCCTCATGAAGCTCGTGTTCTGGTGGAGGGACAGACAATAAACAGGGACACATGCAGCATCAGGCCAGAGGAGCCAAGTGCTGGGAGGAGAAGGGCAGTGGGGAAGAAGAGAGCATGACAAGATGGAGCAGGGTCAGTGAGACTATGTTAGATGGAAATCAGGGCAGGGCTTTTCAGGGTTATGGTGTTCGTGCAGTGACCTGAATGAAGTGAACAGGGAAAGTGTTCCAGGTAGAGGAAACAGCAGGTGCCATGGCCCTGAAATAGGTATGCACTTTAAGAATAGCAGGGATGTGATCAGAGCCAGCTGATCATTTCATTACTCCTCACAGTGACCCCTTGAAGGGAGGCTTATCATTAGCACTCCCATTTTACAGACGAGAAAATAAAAGCTCAGATAGATCAGCTGGCTCTAACCACACCAAGAAAATCCAGAATCAAACCCTGGCTGTCAGTCTCCAAGGCCTTGCTCTTTGCCTTCCAACACCTGGCTTCACTCAAATACTTAGTGGCTTTCTAGTGTCACTGGTCACATTCTTCATGGACAATTATTTACAGATTCTTTGTGTTGTCTTTAGAAAAAAAGGGATCCTTTAGGAACTTGTAAGCCAGGACCCTGAGCCACTCAGCTTTGAACCCCCTACATGGTAATCAACGATACTGGCACGTGTACAGTAAGCTTTGGGATTTTTACAGGCTTCATCTTCCTGGATCCTCCCAGCTGTCCTGAGACAGGTGTGAATAGACCCATTTTATTTATTTATACATATAAATTAAATGAATATATATAAATTAAATATATATAAATTAAATGAATATGAATATATATATTTATTCATACACATACAGATACATGTATAAATATACACACATATTAAAATATATAAAATACATAATCTCCATTTTGCAGATGATGGAACCAAAGCTCAGATAAAATAAAAGACAGGCTCAGGATTTATGATTCATGGCTACATAAAATTTGGAGACAAAAATGCCCTTGACACTTTTTAAACTCAACTAACTTTCGTTTTTCAGGTGGAAGAGAGTGGCCACTAACCACATGTCAGGTGGTGGCCTGGCAGAACCCAAGAACCAGGGCCCTTGACTCCTGACCCGCCTTGTCCTCCATTTGGCTTGAAGAGGCAATGGTCTCTGATAACAAGCCAATAAGGTTTCAAGCTGGACAGGGAGGGAGGGGGAAGAATAGTTTAATTAACAATGGGTTTAGTAGCCTATCTTCTCTCATCTCAGAGTTCAGGAGAAAGCTCAGTGAGCATGTGCCAGTGACAGTGATGGTGACCGAGGTCCCAGCTTTAGCCTCGAGAGCCCTGGTGAAAAAGGTCTGCTAAAGGCTGTTTGGGTTGTCAACTAAGGGTGCCATCTTGGTTGCTCATGCTCTTCTGGTTTGCACAGAGAAATCTAGGCAAACTCAAGGCAGGGAAGAGGAGCTGGGAAGTGTATCAGGAAAAGCATGGGCTCTGAAATCCCAGGACTCTGGGCTTGACTTACAGCCTCACCCCTTAATAGCTGGGTGCCTCTTTGAACCTTAGTTTCCCCTTTGTTAAAATGAAGGGTGGGGTGCCAATCTCTCAGGTTACTTTCAACTCTAAAATTCTATGAGCTGGAGATCACACACAAGTCTCTTAACCTCTCTGCACCTCATTTTAGTTTCCTGAAAAATAGATTTCTTAACAAAAGACATGGCTGTTCATAACTTAAATCAAGTCAGAAAAGTCTGACTTTTCTAAAGACAATATAAAGAATCCACAAACAATTGTCTAGCCAAAATCAAGTGATGGGTGTCTTGCCCTCCCCTGACCAGCCCAGTTGAGTGGTGTGCCTGCATGAGAAAATTTGAACCCAGCACAGAGATGAGCATGCTCATGCTTGATTGCTCACAGGTGACATTTTGAGGCTAGGAGAGCTTCTGGAGGAAGAAAAATCAACATCATGTCCCCACATGGGATGGGCTGCAATTATGTCTGCTCTGGGGGGAAGCATGATGTAGCAGGGTGTTTGCACCAACAGCTCCTGATCCAGGAGATGTTATCAAGTGATCACAAAAGTGGTGAGGGATGCAAATCCCAGCTTCCTCCTGCAGAGCCTCAAAGTACACTAGGATTTTAAAGGCCCTAAGACGCGCTGCAGAAAAACAAGTCACCCTCTGTCGAACTGAGTGTTGCTCAAAGTGACCTTTTTTTTCCTTTTCTTTGTGTTTTAATTTTTAAGGAACACTAGCTCTTGGTGGAAAGAACTAAGGACTAAACCAGAAGGTATGGATGGAAGTCCTATTTTTAATATTTTTTAGCCATGAGATAGATCATGGGAAAATCACTCGGCATCTCGGAGACTTGCTTACCCCATCTGTTAAATGATAGAACTGCCCTGTCTATGCCATAAGAGTATATGAGAATCAGAGGATAGAGTGCAGACGAAGCCCCTTGTATACTGTAGAGTGATGTGCCCATGTTGGGGAAGGGCATGGCTATTGTTAGATTCTAGTATGTAACAGAGAAGAGTAGCTACACTTAACACAGTCCTACTAAATAGAATATTTACAGAATGTATATTAGAGAAGGCATCCTGTGTGGAGTTGGGACTGTTCTCATTACAAAAAGATTTATTCCAAGGATTCTTTAAATAATGAGTTTTCTTAGAGGATTCAGGCTCAGAGATTAGAAATTACTTGCAGAGAAGGCTGATAAGTCTGGGTGGGTGACTGGCATGCAGGAGACACCACCCTTGAAAACCATCAGGGAGTGTCATGTCTTTGAAATTATAGGAGAAGTTGGTGGATGATTAAGATTCTATTTATAAAAATTCTGTTTATACACACTGGTGGCTGAAGCTAGGTGCAACCAGATTGCTGGATAGATCACATATATAGATTATGATATGACTATAGAATTCAAATCATTCAAACTATTAATGAATTCACAGTAACTTTTTCTTATTGTATATTTTCTCAATCAATGGATATGAAAAAAGCATGACAGCATTCATGTGGAAGTGATGTCTGGGAAATACATGGATATTAAAAAGTCATCCTTATACTTTCAAAGCATGGGAAACAGTTGTCTAAATCAGACCTTCTCACAATCAAGTGTGAGTTATTTGGAGATCTAATTACAATGTAGACTCAGGGTGGAGCCTGAAGTACTGCATTTCTGACACACTCCCAGGGGACAATGATGCTGCTGGTTGGAGGACCACACTCTGGGTCTCATAGGAGAAGAGAACATCTACAAGTTAGTAGAAGACACCAGGCTTGTGGTGGTCTGGCCCCTGCCTACCTCTCTAGCCCTTAGTCCCTTCCTTAGATTTAGCTACCCCAGAATACCAGGGGCTGTTCTTGGCCTTTGCTCCTGATTTGCATCCCTCTCATCTCCCACAACCCACACTCTTTCTTAAGTCTCACATACTCACACACTGCCTAGCCACCTGGTAAACAGGCCTAAGACCAAAGGTTATCTCTCTGAAGTCTCTCCTGAGATATCTTTTTCCTCCCTCCAGAACAGATTATCTCCTCCTTTGTGTTCCATCTCTCTTCTGTCATAGCACCAGATAACATTTCATTGTTTACATGTCCCCTGACCAGACTGTGAATGCCTGGCACTCCTTAGGCACTTTACATGAGAGCTGTTGGATCAATGAACTTCCATCTACTACACAAAAGGAGCCCTCACAATGGTCCTTAGATTGTGAACTCTTTGCAAACTTGGACTGGGCTTTTCATCTGTATCCTTTGGTGCCTGGCACATAGTAGGTGCTCTTGGTGATTTACTGACTAGGTGCCCATGAGCTCTGAGGTGGGTCTGTTTGATCTATCTCCTAGATGCTCTTCTCAGACCATTGCCTGCCTGGCTGAGAGTTTTAACTGGAGTACATATATTTTCTGTATAGCACTTAGAATGTGCATTAAGCAGGTCTTCTCAGAACGATAAAAGTCAGGCTTCTCCTGGCTGTGTAATGGATGCTTGACTCCAACAGTGCTTCTGACTTATGGCATCATTTCTCCAGATGCCTTGGCACCTGTAGAGACCTCTCCGCCCCCCATCTAGCATGAAGACTCACCTCGAGAGTGAGCTCAGAATCCCAGTTGCCTGCTGCATGTCCCTGTGCTTTGGACCCTCTGACCCCAGGTCAGAGCCAGCACCTCTCCTTCTTGGGAGGTCCTCAGCACTAGACACTATGACCAGAGTTTTTCCTGGGAGCAGAAATGTCAGGGAACCCATAGGAACCATCTGTATCCACTCTTTCTATGTCCCATTTATGATGGGGGATAGGCAACATGCTATCCTAGATAGTTGCTGAGGCCTTCCAACTACGTGGAAAATTTATAATTATTTTAAATTAAATTTTTATTTTTATCAAAGCAAGATATGTACATAATTTTAAAAGCCAAATAATACTGCAAGTCTGCCAATGAAAAACAGCAGTTTCCTGCTCCACCTCTCCCCAAGTTTTGAGTCCCATTCCTCAGAGGCAACTACTCTCAACTGTTTTACTTGTCCTTGCTGTTATTTCTTTTTGTATTTTCATGGACATCAACAGCTTGGCAGTTATTTCTTGAATTCTAAAAATTTTAGATATTCTCTACCAAATTCCTACCATGAAGATGAGGATGCAGGCTTCTCATATGAAGTGTCTCACCATATTTGCTTTCCTTTCACTCTCCTGTATATAGTTATCCAAACTTTTTCTTAAGTCACTGTTCAGCTTTTACACAATTATGACTATGTAGATGTTGCCCATCCCTCAGTCTTGTAGTGTATAATGCTATTTATTTCTTTCTCGTGAAAATATTTTGTTCTTCCTGGTTTTTGTTTGTTGGTTGGTTGGTTTAGCTTGCTATTTACCTATCACAGAAATGGCAAAGAAAAAAAAAGTCAAACTCACAGAAATAGAGAGTGCAAAAGTGGTTGCCAGGGGCTGGGGAGAAATAGGGAGATAAAGAGAGGCTGGTAAAAGGGTACACACTTTTGGTTAAAAGATGAACAAGAGGATCTAATATAAAATATGGTGACTATGGGTGATAACACCTTATTGCATAATTGAAGTTTGTTAAGAGAGTAGAACTTAAATGTTCTCATCAAAAAATATTTTTGAATACATTTGAATATATTTGAATATTGGAATATATTTGAAACCAAATTCTACCTTCACACTTCATTTGTAGCTTGCTGGATATAGAATTCTATCTTAGATCATCAGGAAAATGCAAATCAAAACCACAATGAGATACAAACTCATACCAGTCAGAATGGCTATTATCAAAAGATCAGCAAATAATGTATAGGCAAGGCTGTGGAGAAAAGAGAACACTTGTGTTCTATTAGTGGGACTGCAAATTAGTGCAGCCACTATGGAAAAATAGTATTAAGATTACTCAAAAAATTAAACATAGATCTACCATACGACCCAGCAATTCCACTGCTGTGTATTTAACTGAAGAAAATGAAAACATTAATTTGAAAAGATACATGCACCCCTATGTTCATTGTAGCATTATTACAATAGTCAAGGTATGGAAGCAACCTAGGTGTCCATTGATAGATGATAGATAAAGAAGATGTGGTATATATACACAATGAAATATTACACAGCTATAAAAAGAATGAAAAGGGTATTATGCTAAGAAGTCAGACAGAGAAAGATGCTTATACATGGAATCTAACAAAACAAAACAAATGAACAAACAAAACAAAACAAAACAAAAACAGACTCATAGAAACAGAGACCAAAGGAATACTTGTCAGAAGGGAAGAAGGTAGGGAGATGAGTAAAAAAAGTAAAGGGGAAGATAGTAATATTGTAATAAGTTTCCATGGTGACAGACGACTACCAGAATTGGGGGGGGGGGTGACAACATTGTAAGGTATAAAAATGTGAATCACTATATTCTACACCTGAAACTAGTGTAACTTATATAGTATTGTATACCAACTATACTTAAATAAAAAGTTAAATTTTTTAAAAAAGGAATTCTATCCTATTAAAGCAAGTCCCACCTCCCCAATTTGAAAGCATTGTGCCATTGCCTTCTGGCTTCAGCTGTATTAGTTGAAAAGTCTCAGGCTATTCTGAATCTAGATCCTAGGTATGTGACTTTTTTCCTCCAGAAACTTTAAAATTTTTTTGTTTATCTCTGCTAGCCTGAATTTTGCAAAGATGCATCTTGGTCTGGTTGTTTTGACACTTATTGCAGAAAGGACTTGGTGAATTCTTTTGATATGAAAAATCATGTGCTTCCATTGGGAATTTTTTTACATTATTTCTTTGGCATCGTCCTCTTCTGCATATCTCTGTTTTGTATTCTAGAACTCCTAGTAGTAGGATTTTAGACTTCCTGGATTTACCCTCTTGTTTTCATATTTTTTCCTCTTCTATTTTCCATTTGTCATTTTGTTTTTCTTTTCATGATGTTTCCTCAATTTCAATCCTTCTATAAGTTTAAAAAATGTTTGCAATTATATTTTTAATTTCTAATTTTAAAACTTCTTTAAATGTTACTTTTTAATACCATCTTATTTTAATATCTTCTGTTTATGGATGCAATGCCATCGCTTGTCTCTTGGGAATTTTAATTAAAGTAGTTTGATGTTTCCTTTTGTTCCTTGCATTTTTTTTTTAATCAAACACTTATATAGTGCCTAATATTATTCAGGCACTTTTCTAAATACTTCACAAATATTAACTCATTTCAGTCTTCCTAACAATCCTATAGAGTAGATAATAATATTATTCCCATTTTACAGGTGATGGAACTGAGGCTCAAAGAAATTAACTAACTTGCCCAAGGTCACACAGCTGGTAAATTGAATAGCTAAGATTTGAACCTGGGCTTTAGTCTGGTTCTAGAGCTTGTGCCATTAACCATTATCTTATTTCTTCAAAGTTTCTTTTTCGTTTGGTGGGTTTTAGTTCCTTTCCTGTTAGTGCCTTGCTTCAAAAGTCTGGCTCTTTGGTTGTGTGTTCATAGTTAAGAGGTTATCTAAAGCTTGCACAATCATTCCAGCATGGGAGGATTTACCGAGGGACTTCACTCTAGAGTGATCTAAGTAGGCCATTTCATCTGGGGACTCTTTGTGGATTTTTTTCTCTTGAGCTTGTCAGTGTATCCAGAAAGGGATTCCCCCAGAATTCTGTTTGCGGGTGGGGCACTTTAGCCTGGCTGGAGGTCTCACTACTCAGTAAGCAGAGTTTCACTTCATCTCCCTGTTTTCTGTACAGCACTTCACCCATGGCCTCAGCTTTGCCTGGTTTTCTTAAGCCCAGAGCCTGTCTGTTTCAGTCTTATTTTCTGCTGGGGGTGGAGAGATATTTGTCTGGCTGCTTTGGGCCATATCTGGGGGGATATAAGGGAGGACTTAACAGCTTCTTTTACAGACTTTTAACTAATCTTCCCAATTTTAACTCTACCTCTCATCCCTGTCTTCAGTAATACTTGATGCCTCCAATCGCCGATTCTTTCTTGGAATCTCTGGTGAAAACAGTATGGCTCTAGTTGGCTTCCCATTGCAGACCCTTATCTTTCAGCCTCATCTGCCCTGCCAATAAGTTTCCATCTGATTTCTATGCTCCAAAAATTTGCTGATATCTACTGTTTTCTTCTCACTCATCCTCTTTGTCCTTGTGGGTTTATACTTAAAAAAAAAATCCTTGATTGCCATTTAGGTGGGGTTTGGGGAGGGAGTCTCCATAAATTTATGTTCAGTTCACTGTGTTCAACCAGAGGTCTAGACTGTCAGCTTCCCTGAGGCTCTGGAACTTGGTGGACATGTCACGTGCTCATTTTCAGCATCCCAGGAGAAGAGTGAAAGGTGCTTATCATGGGTCTCTGGGATGTACACAGCCATAGGTCCAGTTGACACTGTTTTTATCTCAATAACATCAGTCTCCCATCCAATGATTTCTAACTGGTATCCATGGAGCCCTGAAGTCCCTTGGGAAACGTCCCAGCCATAGTGAGCATGGAGAAATCCAACTGGAGTCCCTATCCCCACAGGAAAAGAGCAGCTCTGCCTTTATCTATTTTATATATTGCTGTTGTGTTAAAGCTTTGTTCAGCCCAAGGATTCTGCTATTGAAAAAAAAAAAACAGAAAAAAATAGAAAAAAAGAACTTCAACAGACCTATCATTATACGCTATTCTCTCTTCAGAGATATCACCTGAACTACTTTCTTTTTTTTTCCCCTGAGCTATTTTTGTGGTAATGCTTTTACAATCACTTTTTGAACATTAAAGGAATATAGTGGAAGGAGAATTGCTTTTGAGTTCATAAGTGGGTTTTCAGCTTGGGTCAACTACTTAATGAGGTGTGTGTTCTTGGGAAGCTCACCCAACCTCTCTGGGCTCCTCCAGTTTTATTTTTCTTTGGGGATTACAACATCTTGTTAGCAGGGTAACTGGGAGGATTCTTGGAATAGAATGTTCATGGCACATAATGGCAGCTCACTAATGTTAGTGCCTCCCTCACCCCGGCCCCATCAGTAAGCACAACTACAGCAATTTTTTTCTCTCTTGACAAATACACCAACAAATATTTATTGCTCCTGTATATGTCAGTGAGCCAGACAGTCCAAGATCCCTAACCTCTTGGAGTATGTTTTAATGGAAGGGGAGAAACAAGAAAAAATAAATAAGTAAATCATATAATATACTTGAAGGTGACACATGTCATAGAGATAAGGACAAGCAGAGCAGATACAGAGGGGCAAGGAGTGGGGTGGAGTGGAATTTTAAATGGAGCAGCCAGGGTAGGCCTCCTTGAGAAGGTGATAGATATCTGACTTGATGGAGGTGAGGCAATTAGCCATATGGGTTTGAGCAAAGAGAATTCTAGGTAGAGGGACTGGAGAATGCAGATGCCCTAAAGTGACAGTGTTCCTGGAGTATTTCAGAAGCAACAGGGGAGCCAGTGTGCCTAGAGCCAAATGAACAAGGGGATGGAGTAGGAAGTGATGAAGCTGAGGATTTAATCAAGGGCTGGATATTCACCACTATTAGAACATACACTCTCAAAATAATTTTTTCGCTTAAACATTTAATATTGAATTCATTTTTCTACAATACTAGGATTTGGAGAAATCAAAGAAGGTAACATTTAATTAAAAAAGCATTTTGCATTTAGGTGAATGAAGGATAGAGAGAGATGAGAAAGGGAGGGGCCCTTTTTATGATCTTTCCAACTTTTGAGCCTATCTACCCATAATTTGAGTTCATTAGAGAGCTCCTTGTATACTAATTCTCGTTTCTTCAGATGTAACCCCCCGCCACCCCAACTCTCACCTTGGCTCCTGCCTCCCCAAGGATGGCCATTTATTGGATTGTCTCTTGGGAACTGCTTCCCTAGCTGCTATCTACCCAGCTTCCTCAGGGCTGTCCTGTCCTCATGTCCTTCCATGAACTCTAATGGTTGCTGATAAGTCCAGGGGTGGACATGGGCACCTGCTTGAGCTAGGCCTATGAGTCCCTTTCCTGTTTTTTTTTTTTTTTAATAGGACATCAGTAAGACTCTTAACAGTCTCTTGCTTTTGGTAGGATGTGTAAAAATTAAACTATTGGGAACCATGTGAGAAAAAAAATATATGTGGAAAAAGCCTTTCTCTAGTGAGAGCGAATAAAGGGTCTCAGAGAGAAGAGGTGAGATAAGGAGTGTGAAACCCAAGGGGCCCAGGCCCTTGGTGCCAGTTGTTTCTGAGGCTGCATCCTTGCCCTCCCGCTGTTTGGTTGTTGAAGCTTGCCTCAGATTCCAGGGGCAGTACAATTCCTTTCATGCCTAAGCTTGTTTGAATCCTGTTTCCCTCATGTGCAACCTAGATAACCACTGCCTATTTCTTTTTTCTTTGAAGTTTCTCAGAGGCATCTATCTACACAGAGTTTCATTTTTAACAACCTCCCACCTGCCTTCAATTTAATTTCCTTTAGAAAATTCTGGCCATGAAATCTGCACTTGTATAGTCCAGGATAGGTTTTCTGTCCTTTCTGTATTTTGTGAGCTCCTCCAGGAGAAAGGAAGTTTCCTTTCAAAGGCTTTTGGGAAATAAATGCTGCGTGCAATATTCCTATCTTGGAGAACTCATGATGCAGCATATTAAAGAATTCTTACAATGAATAAATGTGTTTAACTTTGTCTAACCAGAGTTCTCCAGGTCCTTTTTATTCCTGGAACATATAATATCCCAGACCCCTGACATTCCAAAGGGTCCTTTTGTGGGCATACTATCTAGGGCCACATGTGACTGAACCTGCCTTTCCAGGCACAAGGATGTTTCACCAAGAGGGAATTGTAAGCCTGGAAGAAAAGACACTTTTGATATTTTTCATAGTCACCCTCTACTTGCTAAGCATAAGCCCATTGGGCTAGGTCAGCCCTCGGGGATGCCTTTTCATAATTCACTCATGGGTGCCCAAAGTCCTTTCTATTGGTCAGAACTGCACCCAGGGGAGTGGTTCCCTCATGGCTTCTGCAAATTTCTGAGGGATGAAGCTGTCCACAAGGCAAGGCAAGAATATATTGGAGGCTCTGCCTTGAGCAGAATGAGATTTCAGATGTTGAGGTGCTTTAGGACCCCTCTTACAGGTATGAGATACTTGCAATGTTCTCTGCCTCTGGGATAGTGTGACCATCCTGCCAGCTACCGGTCATCACTATCATCTACCTGTTGCTTACAGTTTGCAAAGAGCTCTTGTTTGATCCCTTCAGCCATCCTGTAAAGTTGATGAGTTTAATGTGTTTTACTGATCTCTATTTTACAGGTGAGGTAACTAAGGCTCATTCACTTGTTCTTAGTCACACAGCTAGTAAAGGAGGGGCTGAGGATTTGATCTGGGGTCCATCTCTATAATGCCACTTTTCTGTCCTACTGCACCGCCTCCTTCACCAAGCTGTCTGTGGCTACTCCGTCAACAACCATATTGCAATCAATTTTTTCCCTACCACCCAAATATTTCCTACAAGGACTCAGGCTCCTTTCTCTGGGGCCTGAGAGATGGTGGGAATGCCAAGGAAGAAAGATGGTGTCTGTGGGGCAACATAGCTTGGCAGGTATGGAGTCTCCTGAGGACCACGGTGGGGCTAGGCCTGGCTGCTCCCACAGACCTGTGAGCAATGGCCAAGCAGCCAGATGCTGTAGTGCTTCCTCAGGGAGCCTCACACACAAGCATCTATTTGCCGGAGCCCACCTTTCATCCTTCAGAAGGTGGGTAGACCTCACTTCCACCCATATGGGGTTCATTTCTTACTGGCCCAGGAAACAAGCAGTGCTGAGGTGACTAGCCTCCTGAAGAGGCAGCTCATTGCTTGGTTACTTCTCAGACTGAAGAAAGGTATAGTGGAGGAAGCCTGGATGTAAGGATTTGGGAGTCCCAGCTGGGTGATCGGGGGAAAGTCACCTAACCTAAGCCCCCTTCCCTGGTAAATGGGAACATGAGCCCTTCCTATCACTCAAGACTACAGCAAGGGGAAGGCCAAGAATGAGGAATATTATGGCTCCAGAGAGATGTGGGAGGTGGATGCGAAAGCAAAAGTCCAAGAAGCACTCTGAAGCTGTGCTCCCCAACACGGTAGCTGCTAGCCCACTGAGGCAATTGAAATTAATAGAAATGAAGTGATATTAAAAATCAGCTCTTCATTCTCACTGGCCACATTTCAAGCACCCAGTTGTGGCTGCCATTCTGGACAGTGCAGAAAGAGAACATTCTCACCGCTGCAGAAATTCTATCGGACAGTTTCTTCTCTAACCAGTGTCTTCTAGCCCTTACCCTTGTTTTAGACACCCCCCTCCTTCACACAGCTCATTTTCGCAACCATCCAACCCCACTGAGACCGGAGTTCTTCTGTGTCCAAGTCTGGCTTCCTAAGGAGATAAGCTTCTGAAAGGCAGGGTCTTTGTCTCCCGTCTTCTGCACCCCTGACAACTCCCTGTGTGGTGTGGGGCACATGCAGGACCTTAATCATGATTACGGGTTTGTCTTCAATTGGTATAGTTCATGGTCCACTAGGGCCGAATGGTGGTCAGATAGCTTGGGTCAACACAGTCTGGGCTTGGCCATGAATTTACTGTGTAACTTTCACTATGTCACAGCTTCCTGCTAGACCTCAGTTCTCCCTCCTCAAGGTATCAAGGCCATTGGCCAAAATATATGATCTCAGAGATTCTTTCCTGCCTTGCCAATCCATGGCTGCAGAAGGCAAGATGCAGATATCCTGGGGGTAGACCCTGTCGTTGGAGCCCCTTTGACCAGCAGCCAGTGCTTAGACCCAAGGCCAAACCTCCCCAGGGAGCTGTGCCACGTGAAGATATCTGTGTGGTGGTATCTGGTAGTGTGAGTGTGAGCATGAGAGTGTGAGTGTATGTGTGTGTCTATACATGTGTTTTTGCTCCCGAATCTTTGGGGCCAAGACTCAGCTTCCAGGACCGGGGATAGTCTGCAGGTCCCCATGGTCATAGGACACGGCCCAGCCTCAGGGTTGTTTCAAAGAGCCAGGCTCTGTTGGCCATCTCTCAGGGATGCCGGAGCTCAGTACTCACACAAACTTCATCTGTCTGCTGAAGGGAAGGGGCATGAAATTTAGAAAAGTGTATGGGATCAACTAAATGTCTCCTTAGCAAGCAGCAGATGGGGTTCAGAGGGCCTAGGGCATGAAGTGAGCTGCCAGAAGGCATTACGGGAGTGATGTGTGTGGTAGCCATTTTGCCTTTTGGCTGAAGGGGCAGGAGGGCTAACCATAGTGTGAGGTAAGTGGCCACGCTCAACTCTCCCCTGCTAGGCACTCAAGCTAGAGATGCAGGGAGGAAGGAGAGCCTGGTGGTGGGAGAGAGTTTTGAGTTTGTGGTCAGTCAAACCTTGAGTGGAAGCCCTTGCTGCCTTAGAAGCTTGGAAGCCCTGGGTGAGGTGAGGGCTGGACCTCAGAATCGGAGGAGTTGGCTGCAGGAATCATGGGGGGATAGGCTGTAAGAAGTGGGGTCTAAGCTGTTCAGCCTCCATCCCCTCCCCCTCCTCAGCTCTGACCTGAGGGCCAGGGCCTCCCTCCTGCTGGAAACTTCTTCCTCCTCCACCCTTCCTTGTGGCCCCTCCTCGGGCCCATCTCTTGAGCTCCTTACCCACTCCTCCCTGTGATGCCCTGAACATGGCCTTAGTTGCATTTCAATCTCCTTTGTTTCGATGGTCCCACTCTTTACTTTCTCCACTAGGTAAAATCATAGAGGTTGCCAGTATCCTGAGGCTTACTGGCTGCATCACTCCAGTCTCTGCTTCCGCCCTCACATTGCCTTCTCCTCTGTCTGACCTCCTCATAGGAGGACCCACCTGTATAATCCAGGGTAATCTCAAGGCCCTGTTCAAATACCCCATGCACTAGAATGCTTTCCCTGAACCTTCCTGTCCCCCAGGTAAAGGCTGCCATCCCTCCATAACACCAGCACATTTGTGTCACACTGGACTGCAATTGTGTGTTTCCTCCTCCTATGATCAAGGACTCAACCTTTTTCATCATAATATCCTTACTTTGGTGCAAAGCTGGAGAGAGTAAGCATGGCCAATGAATTGTTTGCTGAATAAATAACTGAATGCATGAAATAAGCTTTGGGGCCTGTACACACAGGTCCCGGGACACTCACACAGGCATGGTGCTGAGCCCCTGAGTCTGTACCCTTTGGTTTTCCAACACTGCACAGCCCTTCCACCTTCCCCGGGGGAGGATTCTGCTTTCCTCTCCATTAGGCCTCCTAGCTGGTTGAAATATTCATGATGGCTGGGAGAGGAAAGGGCTAGTCCAGCCTTTCCTCTTCTCCTGAAATCAAGACACTCATTTGCCCAACCATACTTGTTGATTCACACCTTTGTCCATGCTTCCTGCCAATACCTCCCCTTGCTCTACCTGCTTTCCTTTTCCAGTATTCCCACCACCTGTCCCTTTTCCATCTAGCAAAATCCTAGGAAACATCCCAGTTTATGCCAGGGACATCCTTACCATTCACTGGCATATCACCAACCCTCTGACGGAGAGCAGTCCCTCATAGGCTGGGCCAAGACAGCCCACCTGAGGCAAACCAGTCTTTCAGAATCCTGCACCCCTCTGCCATCACCCACTGCCCCGATCCGTGTGCCCAGCTCACCTGTCTCTCCCCAGATAGGCAGGTACTCATCTTGCTGAATGTCCAGCATGATCTCCAGCCCGTTGCCTGTCCCCCCCTTGACCGTGGTGAGCAGAGGTTTGCCATCCTCGCCTGAGTTAAACATGTAACACTTCCCATATTTTGTAAACACCTGAAGAAGAGAAGAGAGAGAGAGAGAAGCATATGGGTGACTTCAGACTGGGCTGTGGAGAATGGCAAGACCCCAGAAATCCAACAGTAGGGCAGAGTCCCAACAGCCTATTACAATCAACCCCTCTTGGAGACCAGTAATTCCTCATCTTGGCTAATGGCCTGACTTCACGAAGTGAGAACAAATCTGGGAACCCCTTGGGATTTGTTGCAATGGGATCTCTTCCCTCTGGTTGTCCTGTCCATTTCCAAGTGTCAGACATCGTTATTAAGCTCTTGACCCTCTGATCTGAACCTCTGGCTTTGAGATCTCTCCTGGGCTCCAGACATATCAATCCTACTGCCTAATAAATGTGTCCTTAGGGGGATCCACAGATCTCCAACACTCAGCATGTCCCCATGGGAACAATTCTTCCTCAGGCTCTCTCTTCCCTCGCATGTTTCTTCTGAACTCTTGTGATGGGGAAAAGCTTCGCCACCTGCCAAGGGGCTCAAGCCAGATCCTCACAGTAGCTGTCCACACTCCCTCTTCCTCACCCCCATGTCCAATTAACCAGCAAGGCCTGTCGACACTGTCTCTACACATCTTGCATTTTGTCTTTTGCCTTCTGAACTGCTTTAACTTAGGACCCAGTCATGTATTGCCTGAGCAGCTGCAGTTTCCTAGCTGGGCCCCTGGACTCCAGACAACCTTCTCCAGCCCATCCTCTAAGTTAACTGTGGTTTGCTCTCTCTGAAATGCAAACTTGATCTTGTTAATCCTGTGTGTAAAATTCATCAAGGCTTCTCAAACCCCTTAGGCTAAAATTCAGGCCCACCAACACAGCCTTCTATGATGCCTCTGTCTACTCCATCCTACTGCTTCCCATCTGAGTTCCTGGAAATCCATGGGCTTGGGGACTACACCTGCTGAAGTATCTATTCCTTGTGGCTAGCACAGTGCCCAACACATGGGGGTGCTCCAGAAATATATGGCAAATGAATGAATGAGTGAGTATGTGGGTGAGTAGAGCTAGATCGAAACCTTGAAGAGCCCTTGGACATGGCTTTCCATTTGCCACTTCTGTTGCCTGTAACTCCTTTCATTCCTTGTTCTGCCTGGGCAACCTCTGGCTCTCTGTCTGGGCAGCCTCCAACTGTTCTGTAAGACTAGATTGATGCATCTCTACCTCCATGAAACCTTCCTGAGCCCCTGGACAAAGCTGGGTTTACACACTCCTCACCTTTACCATGGTAGCTATCACATGGCACTGAATAGTTGATCCCACTTCTCTCCTGAACTTGACTCTGCCTTTCATTTCTGAATCCCAGCACTTAGTCCTTGCCTGGCAGGTAGTTGTTCAGTCCACTTTTGTTTGATGAACACATGATTATGAAGACACAGTAAGATGGTGTGGGAAAAGCCCAGGGCAAGGAAGTTTGATATTGCCACTTATTGTGTGACTTGTGGTGAACCAAATAAACCCTCCTAACCTCAGTTTCTCCATCTATAAAATGGCAATTCTAGTCCTTTCCTTAGCTACCTCTCAAGGTTAATGAAAGGCTCAACTGTGGTAATACATGCAAAAGTGCTTTGAAACTATAAAAGCTTTTTACAAATGCTGTGGTTATTATGATTACATAACTGCTTTGGAATCTCGAGCAGAAGCCAAATTACATCTGGCAAAACTGGCTGGAAGAGAGCCAGGCCAAGTGTATTGGATTCCTGTAGTGACTGAGATTTGGACCCCGGCTGCCTCCTTGATCATGCTCTATGGCACTGTCTCCTCCTGCAGCGTGGAGGCCACAGGAATGCTGCTTGGCTTCCCATCTTTAGTGCAGGGGCAGGTAAGTCACAGGGGTGAAGGCTGGAGGCTGCCTTTCTCATGCAGATCTTGATGGCTGGGTGGAAGAAAGGGAGGGGGCCTCTACCATGTGCCAGGCACTGTGCTAGATGCTTACCTATGTTGTCTCATTTAACCCTTGAAACTGCGACCACCTGTGGGTATCACTGCTGTTGTGCAGAGGCAGGAGCTGAGGCCCAGAAAGGTTATGTGACTTGCCTAAAGTCACACAGCTATTAAGCAGAGAAGCTCTAATTCAAATCTGTGTCTGTCTGATTCTAACACATGTTCTCTTTCTGAGTATGTTGCCCTGGGTCTTTGTCATTGGGACATTTCTGAGCCACATACTTTTCCTCTCTGCCTTGCTTTTAATATCAGCCAATCAGTATGTATGTGCATGTGCTCCTACACTGTGTAAAGATTACGGGGACTGCAAAGAACTACAAGCTCTATTACCTGCTTTCATGATCTGAAGGAAGGGTCAGCAAAATACCAGATTCCACATTCTTCTCCACTGTACAAAACCACTGAGTCCCTGGCCAGCTGTGCTATTTCAGCACATACAAGTCCTATTCTCTCAGCTTCATCATGGGGACAGCTGGAACGTAATTTTTCAAAGAACTGAGCTTTATCATCACTATTGTATATAGCCACTGAACTTGGCTTAAAACTTGTCTTCCTAGATATATGCTCTTGAGGGCCACTATAATGAACAGATGAGAGCATTTTATAGTTAGCACTTCCATTGCAAGGGATCTAGAGTGACTTCTGGAATGCTCCAACAGAGTTTTTCTTTGTAGACTCACCAAATAACCTCTTTGCTTCCAAAATAGTTTATAATATTCATTTTCTTATCTAGATAAAAGATTTGTAAGTAAAAGTACATTCAGCTTAGCACCAGATTGCAAATTCCAATCCCCCCAATCCCTCCTATTTGGTATTTAAACTTCAGAATACTGGGCTGAGGTTAGAATGTATTGTCTACTCCTGGAGTCAGTTGTGATCCCAGCTATGCCACAAATAGGCTATGTGGCGGTGATAAAGGTACCCTCTCTGAGCTTCCAAGGGTGATGACAAGGTGTGAGAACTGAAAGTGGTCTTAGAGATCATCTCACCCACCCATCTGACTTTATAGGTAAGTAAATGGAAACATGGCAGAGAGGAGGTGATTTGTACAAGGCTGTGAAGCAAGGACATGTCCATCTGGGACATGGATTCCTAATCCAGCCTATTCCTTCCCTTATACCAGCCTCCTTCAGGTTCCCCACTTACAACAGGAGATGAGGGATTTAGGAGATTGCTAACTTCAGCTGATCACTGACTGAGTGCCTGTTCTGTGACAGGCACTGGGCTGGCAGCATTGAACCTTGTGAATCAGAGCCTGTTCCTACAGAAGAAGGAGCATGTGGGTCCTGGAGGTGGGAGTGATAGAGACTTGCTACCCATCCTTGATGCCCCCTTACAGGCCTGGTACTCCTCTAGGCCCAGGTAGCAGCTCCTGCAGATGCTCTCATTGTCAGTTTCATCTTTCCTGCTCTCTCCTCCTGGGGAGGGTGCTGGGGTAAATGCACAAAGTTGCCAGGTGTGCACTGACCCAGGTTAGGTTGTGGCAACCAGAGTGGCAGTGCAGGGAGCAGGAGGGTGACTGCAGCCATGTCTGAGAGATGGCCAAGTGACACTCTACAATGGCCAAGTTCTTTATCAAGTCAAGACTACAACAAAAAGGCCTAAAATCCTCTGCAGCTTCCTAGAGCATTTAGATAAAGTCTCAAATCCTCAACAGACCTTGTATGGTTTGGACTCAGTCTGCCTTTCTCCCATCTCTCACATGCTCAGACACACTGGCCTCTTCAGCTCCTGGAATGTGCAATGAGCTCTTCCCTCAGCGGGGCCTTTCCTTATGCTGTTTCTTCTGCATACAATATTCTTCCCACACCCTTTGCCTGGCCAACTTATGCCCAGGCCTTGGCTTAAATGCCACTTCCCCAGAAGCCTCTCTTGACAACACCCACCCCTCCTCCCAGCCTCTATGTAAACTGGGCCTTCTTGTTATACAGCTCGCACCCCTGCCTGTCTCCTTTACAGTGCATATCAAAGTGTGTAACTGGATTATGTGTTGGACATGTCTTACACTAAACTGTAAGCTCAAAGGGAGCAGGGACTGTGTCTATTTTGTTGAATGAATGAATGAATGAGTGGGCTCCAAGGTGCTGCTATGCCCAGTCCCCTTGCCCACCTCTAGGACGCGCCTTTTGGTGCTGGTCAATTGGCCTGGGTGTGGTGGGAGCTCAGGTTGACAACTCCCTTCTCCTCCCTTTCTCTGCTGTGACCTTAACTTCCCACTTAATTATACCTAAGCGTTTTTGCTTGCTTCTCTGTGAAGATATTAGAGGAAATAACCCTTTCAAGAAAGAAGACAGTTTACCTTGGTGGGGGCAGGAGAAGGGGGCTCAGAGAGGGCAGGGTGCATGCTGGCTGCTCCCTCTATCGGCCTCCCTGTCTGCCTGCTGAGCCCTCAGCTTCCACCTGGCTTTTCTGAGAGGATTATTTTTCTCTTAGCTCAACATCAAAGGCCTGAGAGCTATTTACACACAGTGCAGTTTTGCTTCAAACTTGGGACAAGATGCAGCTCTCTTTCTCCTTTTCAGGGCATAATGATGTGTAAGAGTAACACACGCTTCCAATTTATGCCTTATCACCCCCAGCCAGAAAATACAATTTATTTAAGTCCAGACTGTCAGGTGGAGCTTGCTGCTTTTTCAGACCTGCCACTCTCCCAGGCATTTCTCTGCTTTCCTGGTAAGTGCTGACAGCCCCATTGCGGATGGCAGGGCTGGATTTCCAGGGTTTCTAAGAGTCTAGAATTGCACTTAGTTGGACCAATTTGTAAGAATTAATGGTGCACATTTCAAACCTGAATCTCCAAGACTGACAGTGGGGATCCTGAGATAAAAAATGGGGCCATGACCATCATTTTCACTGCTAACATTTGCATAGTACATTACAGTTTAGAGACTGCATCTACTGGGACAGTGGAGCTCTGTAGGTGAGGGAGATGCTTTGATGCTTACAACCCACTTTGAAAATCTACATCCAAATTCCAACAACTAAATTGTAACCAGTTATTGGTACAGTGGATGGACACCACCAATCTGAAGTTGGCACATTCTAAATTGAAGAAATATAAAGATGGGAAGAGGGTCTCACTACCTTCTAGTGGCTCTGAGGGTAGCTCTTAAATCACCGATTGGCTTTGCTGTCCTCCCTGGAGTGTCATTCACTTTTTACATGCATCAGTAATTTCTGCAACAGCCCTGTGAGGTTAGTATTGTCACCCTCCATTTTATAGATAAGGAAACTGAGGTCCAGCAAGGCTGAGCCAGTCCACAGAGCTGGTGAGTAGAAAATCGGAGTGAAATACATCTTTGCTTAATTCCAAAGTCTGTGCTCTATGCCTAGTGTCCCTTTTAGCTACAGCTCACACTCACATCCCCTTTCAAACCTGCTCTGTTCCCAAAAGGCAGGTGAGATTGGTGCTTTGCAAACACGAGGGCTCTCCCACTTGGTAGTGGGGGAGGTGAATCTCAGAGTCAGGGAATCCTGGAAAAGTACAGGCACCCAAAATATTCTTGCCCAGACATCTTATTTTGCACATGGAGAGTGTAAGGCTCAGAGAGGTGAGTGATCTGTTCCAGGTCACACGCTGGTTTGGGGGCAGAGTTGAGATCCGACCAGGGCTTGGTATCTTGTGTCTGTGCTCTTCCTCTAACGCCTTCTATTTGTACATGCCAGGGGCTAGGCTCTCCTTCCTGCGGCATTGCATCCAGGAAAATGAGAAAGATTGGCACCATATCTTACAGAGTCTGGAAAATGCCAAGTGGAGCCCTTGCTGAGAAAGGTTAGGAAAAGCTGGTACCCATGAAGACACAGTTTTCTGGTCCAATTAATAGTGCAAACAAGATTTCTACACCATATATCTACTTAGGAAAATAAATTATGTATAAGTTCCCTTAAGGACTGCCAAAATATTCACTTACCAGCACACGAGTGGGCCTGCAAGCTTCAAACCTTCCAACCTATTCATTAATCCTAGCTTTAGGGCTTCTCCTAGGCAGTGGTTTTCTTGTCTCTTCTTGCTTACTACACTTGAAGGAAATGCAATTGGACTGCTCCAAAGTGCCTCTAAAACCAGCCTTTTGTTCCCCCCCCTGAGTTGATTGAGTTTTCCTCTCAGTGAGTGACTGAAATGTCTCATTAGGCTGCTTTCAAAGTAACATGCATGCATGTTAAAGCCAACCACTTAGTTTCATTTGTTTTGTTTTTGTCTTTCTAACTCCTCAGACACATTTCACACAATTGGGAAGTGAGAAACTGTCAAATGGGTTACCAGGCTTCCAGTAAACAAAATAAATCTGCTTTTTGTTTTCTGAAGTTGCAATTAATGTTTGAAAATTAAATATAGTGGAGAAATGTATGTGCAAGGAGACCGCTGTAGATGGCCAACTCTTTGACAATGAAGACTGTATCTTGTTAAACAATCTGCTTGCTCAACTATCTATTCTTACACCGGAATTTCTGACCACTTATTACATTCCAAGGACTGTTGTTCCCAACAATGAGATTCAAAAGGCATTTTCAACAAACATGAAGGTGGAAGCACCTTCATGTGTCAGGTGCTATCCCTGGGAATGAAGAAGAGGAGGGACACATGGCCCCTTTGCAACCACTTGTCCCTTCTTCCTAACCAGGAGGCCACTGTCTCTCTTGGGACATCATTAATATCATTTCCTACAGAGATTACTTTTCTGGGGGGAAAGATAAGAACAGACAATCACTGAGCATTTACCGCGAGTCGGGCATGGTGCTGATTGCTTTATACATCTTCTATTTTTTAAGACTCATAGGACCCACTGATGTAGGTATTAGTCTCCCCAATTTGCAGATGAGAAAATTGAGGCTCTGCAAGGCTAAATGCCTTGTCCAAGGTCCTATAACTAAAAAGAGGTTCTCTTGACTTTATATGTTTGGGCTGTTAGAGAAAAATGCTTAGCATTATTTGAATGTGCGATATGGTAACGGTAACCTCCCACCCCCATACTCTTGTATCCATCTGCTGGGATGTGACATTCCTTGCACCAGTTTCACTAAAAGGCTCTCCTGTCTCCTCTCTCTAAGACTGAAGTGCAGCACGGGCCTTTTCTGTGGGGCAGCTATCCAAAGAGAGCTTCAGACCATGTGGGAGGAGATATGTGAGCACCACACAGAAGAAAAGAGTCATCAAGTGACTAAAAATCTGTCTGTCAGCTGGAAAAACAGCACTAAGGAGAACGATGGGTGACTGAGTGCTTGCCTACAATTCAAACATTTTCTGAGTCAATGTTCTATTGGTGGACAGCTCATAGGGCCAGAGGGCAATGTGAAGGTGCTCCAGGTGTTCACCTGGAAGATTTTTGGAAAGGCCAAACCTCTGCTCATAAATTCCTCTTAACATCTCATGTGTGAATCCGAAATTGGGCCTGGCTTGAGGTTATGGTGTGGGATGTGAGGAACCAATAGTCTTTCGAGTTGAATGGCAGCTTGGCTGATGGGGGTGGGCAGGAGGGAGTTTGGGCTTGATGAAAGTTTCAAAAGGGGCTCAACGACGGGCTGTTTGCTCTTTCTGCTGAGGCCCTCCTCTGTCTGTCTCCTATGCAGAGTAGAGGCTGTAGCATTTTCACCTCTGGATTCCAATACCTGGCCCCATGACTTGCACATAGTGGGCACCTAATGGGAGATGTCTGGTTGACAGGTAAAAGGTCAGGCATGAAAGTGGGAACCAGCTTTCAATGCTGGCTCTACAATGATTTGAAAAAGTCATTTCATCCCTTTGGATCGTGATCTCTCATCTTGGAAATGCTGATAAGGGTACCTCCATGACAATTACTGTAAAGATCAAAAGGGGTATAATGGGTCTGCAAGCACTTTGTGAAAAAATTTCCGGCCCAGGCAGAGAACATTTCTGCTTTTGGTTTGCATCATGCCTGAGCCTTGCAGGAACAGGGGAGGGAAAGAGTTGTTATATGGCTGTAGAGACTGAATCTGAGGTGGTCCATCACATTTATGGCTCATCCATTCATTTGCTCAGTGAACATCGACAGAGCACCTCTTGTGTTTTAGGCACTGTCCCAGGCATTAGGGATGTAGAGATGAGTCAGCCCTTCAGGAACCACCTAGTAGAGAAGATGACCTGACAGTTTGACACTGGGTCAATATGCTAAGTGCTGTGTGAGTGCACAGGAGGAAGCTGCCTGGTGGGCAGTGATGGGAAGGATGTGAGGGGCTGTTGCAGAATTCTCCCTAAGGACAGTGGCAGTGTTGCCAGTGGCATTTAGCAGGTTGAGACAGATCCCTTAGATGGGCTTCTGGGCCACACTGGTGCTGTCAGGAAGGCCAGTGTGCCAGTCTAGGCTTCTGGCTGCCCTGCTGAGCCCTGCCTACCTGCCCATCATTTAAGCTCTCTTCCACTTCTGGAACGTAACACCCCCAAGTAGACAACTATGGGTTCTACTAAGAGGCAGGCAGGATTTTTGGAAGAACAGAGACTTTGGAGTCACATTACCCTGGCTGAATACTTACTATGTGCCAGACACTGTGCACAATGAATAATGGAGCTTTGCTGTCAGGTAGTAGATAATTAAGACAGAAATGCAGTGACCAAGAGGAGTTGGCATCTGGTTTTCCCCAAGGACAGTGTGTCAGTCTCAGAGGCACCTCCCTTACCTAAGCCTGGCTCTCTGATTTGCCCACTGCCAACAGGTCACCAAGCTGAACCTAAGAATAGAAGGCCAACACATGTGGATTAATAAAATATGTGCATTTCTAGCAAGTCAAGGCTGACTGCAAAGAGCATCCCCTTAGCTGTAAGCAGATGTGGGAAGCAGGACCCAGGGAGGATCCCCTGCCTTCAAGGAGGACAGAAGCTCAGAAAGAGTGAAGGAGAAAGTGTGTCCACAAACTGGCCACAGTCTTCTTACTATTTCCCTCTGCAGCAACCACTCTTTACTCCTAATCCTACTGACATAATTCCTGCTGCCCCAGCCTGTTCCAATTCCCAGGTAAAGCAGACTGCAGCAGGGTGTGTTCAAGGCACAGCAGCCTGGACACAGTGGGGAGATGGCACTGAGTTCTGCCACATTTGGCTGTTCCACAGCGGGACACTTCTTAGTCTATGTTCTGATTACTTATGAGATAATGGACGTAAAGTACCAGGCAGAGGGTAACCACTTAATAAAATTAGCTAATGTAATTATCATTAGTTGAGATTCTTTATCTGAGTGAAATCTGAACTTCTATAGGATGTGATTTCTGGGTTCATGGTCCTTTCTATAAGTTATTTTTACAGTTGCTTGACTGATCCTGTGATATCAGCTCTGTGTCTACTTATAACTGCTGCCTGCTGGACTTACAGGAATATGTGCCCCTTTGGTTTTCCTGTGGCCATACCCAGATTTTTTTCTGGAACGTTCCTTGGGTTTTCCATGTAAGAAGTTTGTATCACCCTTGTTGGATATTTCTGCTTGTCTGAACTTCACCTTTCCTACTTCTAGCACCTCTCCTAGGGGCTTGAGTGGGCTTAACCCTTCTACCTGAGTGTGTTTCATACCTGGATTACTGACCCTGAGATGAGATATGTGTCACTCCTTGCACCTGACTCACTACACACCTTCTGGGAATTAACTGCCCTTCTTTTGAATAAGTGTAAGATGGGGGAAAAGGAAGAAGGGGATCAGAAACGTGTTCTGTTGTGTTACTGGTTAATTTTGCATTATTCTACACAGCTACATTGAAGACAATGCATCACTGAAAACCAAATGATGGTTTATGTTGTTTACAGAGGAAAAGCAGATGTTCCAATTAATGCCAGGGCTGAAAACAGTACCAACATGGGCTGATTCTCAAAGCTGATCAAGGAAAGGTCAGATAAATAACTACCCACAAGACACTGAAATCCTCATACCTCAATCTTACCAATTTCATGTTTTTGCACTAAAAACCTATTTAAACTTTTTCAGGAACTGCCTAGGCAATGTCATTGTCTTCTAGTTCTCCTCAAGGGAGGTCTAGAGGTTGAGTAGCATGTAATTTTTGTAGCAAAGTTTGCATGATGAATGGTCAAAGCCATTGCTGATTCACAAATGCAGAGGATTTTTAGTAGTTTAATTAGATTGCTTTCCTGACATGTAGAATGAAGGTCCTGCTGGCAGATACACAGTATGTATGATGCCACTCTCCTTCCTAGATCCATGGCAGACATAACTGATTGATCACAACACTCTTTCCCCATGGGGCTCATAGGTTTTTTATGAAAAACTATTCTGGCTGCCACTATGAGTGAGATGAATCCTATTTGCCATCCTTGTGCCAGAAGAACGTAAGTTCTGCTGCTCGTGTTTCTGCTACCTATGTTTCTGTAATCAGGGACAATGTTTGAAAATGGGGGAAAATTTGGGCAGGTGCCATAGGACAATGTGAGGGGCACAATTTTGGGGGTTTATGTAGAAGAGACTGTATTTGGTAAAAGAGGCAGAGGCAAACTTTGTATTTTTTAAAAAAAACAGTATATCTCAGACTTGAAACTTGTACTATAATAGAAAGAGCATAAGATTTAGAAACAAATCCGCATTCTGCCATTTACTAGCTTTTTAAATTGAGCTAATATTTATTGAGTGTCCCCATGTCTTATTCTCTCCGATTGGTGGACCAGCCTCCTTAGGAGACTCTAATTTTCATTGTATCATAGTTCCATGACTCATGATTAAAATATAAAAGGACCTAAGATAATTAAGGGCTTTCAAAATGAAAGACAAAGCACTCTTTACTTCATTCAACATATAATGAGCAACTATTACATGCCAAATACTCTGCTACATCCTGGGAATACAAAGATAAATAGGACATGGACGCTACCTTCAAGTAGTTCATGAGCTGTCCAAGTAGAAATGGAGGTAAAACAGCTTCACACCATCAGGGAGGTGGAAGCTCATCATTGATATACGTACATCGATTTACAGAATGCAGCTCTTGAGGAACCATTGCATGAAGCGAGGTATTCGTTTGTGAGGCATTCATTCGTCAGATATTCGTTCCAGCCCTTGGTTTCCGTTGACCTGTGTGCTTCTGCAGCAGGGTCTTTTGTCAGCTACTACTTTTACATGAGCATGCCATACAGCCCGACATGCCTGTGCTCCCCACACTTCCCCAGCCCCACTAGAATTTCCTCACCTCAAAATCAAGGCCTAGACCAGGATGATGCAGATGAGGTGCCTAGGCCTGGAATTTCAGGAAGCACTCACTTTCTGGGCCTGTACTCACACTCACCTCCAACAGAACACCTCCTTAAATTTCTGCCCTGGTTGTCTCCCTTGTTTTACTTTCATCCAGGCTGCAAAGTCAAATGAAGACAGGAATAGAGACATTTGTGATGAAAGTAACAACTAGTTCCATAGCAAGCTTGCAAAATAGACACTGTTGTCTGAGGCTCAGAGAGGGTGGGTTACTTGCAAAGGAATCATGGAGTAGTGAAAGGTCACAGGCTTTTTTACTGAGACAGATCCAAGTGCAGATCCCCATTCTTCCAGTGGGGATCCCCATTCCACCAGTTTTAAGCCATGAGATCTTTGGCCAGTTACTTAATTTCTCTGATCTTCTGATTCCTCATCTGAAGAATGGGAATGATAATACCTCTCAGAGTTAGATGAGAATGAAGTCCAGGCTCTTTCAGCTTCTGGTTCCGTAACTCTGCTTTCTCATGTGTCAAAAGGACTGGCCACACCATCGTCACAGAGATGCCAAAGGAGCCAAAGGAAATAATGGATGTACCAGCCCAGAGTGAGTTCTGAAGTGCTGTTCGGAGGATCAAATATCAGTTTCTTAATGGACTTTGCTGTGTCATCAGCCCTATCAACTGTGTGTTCTGGAGTGGGAGGGTGGGAGTGGGGTAAGAATTTGTTTGGTGAGTGCTGTTGGGCGTTCCTAATCCTAGCTGTGGATCTGTTCTAGAGGGATAACTGAGACCAAATGCCTGCTACATGTAAGGTGCCATGCTGGGCACTTACATGCACGATCCCATTCAAATCTCTCAGAAATACTGCTGTTAATCCTCATGGCTGGAGAGGAAAAAATTGAGTCCATGAGAGGTGAAATGACCTGCCCAAAGTCATGCGGCAAGTCAGAGGCAGAACTGGAGTCTTCATGCCATCTGTCTGATGAAGAAGCCTGGGCTCTGTACACCCCACTATGAACAACGACAAAAATACATGCCACTATTTCTCAGCAACGGAGCAAAGCCTAAAATTTGCACCTGAGCATGTGCCAACATGCCTGAATATAAATTAGACTAATTGCAAGCTGGTACATGAAACCTCAGTTCTACAACCCTGTTTCCCCAAACCAGAGAATTGAGGTGGGCAGGTTAGTAGTGTCCTATCTTGAAAATATCATTCCAATTAGTTTCCTCCTCTCAATCCCTGTAGCTTCAGCCATGCATCAGGGTGGTGCTACCCATCTTTACCTGGTTAATTGCCACAGCCCCCCACCTGGTCTCCCTGTCCCCACTCCCTACCACCTCCATTCATTTTCCACATAGTAGCCAGGCGGATCTGTCTGGAAAGCAAAATCCCCTGCTTAAATCCTTCCATGGCAGCACAGCTCTTGGTTGGGCTGACATACAAGAGTGCCGATGACCTGGTTCCCACTCGGCTCCCTCTAACCTCTTTTCCTCTGCACCACATGAGTCAGCTCTGTCCTGTTCTGCCCGTCTCCAGACATGCCACGCTACTTCATACCTCTGTACTGGCAGACGTGCTGAATCCTCCACTCAGAACCCTTCCCCCTCCTTCATCCAGCTGACTCTTACTCATGCTTCATGCCTCAGCCTGGCACCACCTCCTCCTGAGAGGCTTCCCTGACTGTTCGCCCTCCTTAGAATGGATTAGGTACCCTCCCTCGGGCTTTGACAGAACCCTGTGTCACCTCCATCTCATCCTACTGGATAGTCTACTAACTCCTACTTGAATTCCAGACCTCAGCTGGCTCCTTTGAACTAGGGTCAGGTCTGGTGAAGGGACTCACTTTCATGGTACCTTGCACTTTTCCCTCAAGCCCTGGTCACCTGTGTACTTGTGTGAACACTTGATTAATGCCTGTGTCTCCACACTGAACTGGCTGGCTGGCTTTTTCCTTACTTTCTGGGTTTGCTGGGAGGCTAACTGGAGATGGTGGCTTGCATGCAGAAGGTTTAGTGGGCACCGTTTTTAAGATCCACATGCTCACATCACACCCATAGAGGAGCGAAGGAGGGAGGAGCTGAACTTCCATGCAGCTGTGACAGAGGCCCCCCTGACCCATGGGGAGCTCTGGAGCTAGAGTTTTTGGATTGAGACTCAGGGCAGCTACTGTGCCCACTGCATCTGGGCCACCCCTGGGGTGAGGACAGAACCTTGAGTGTGGTATCTCTTTACACTAGAGCACAATTCCCAGAGAGGGAATTTCCAGAGTGGAGAGCTGTCAGCCTCCAATTCTGTAAGTGGCTGGGTGAAGGAGTCAGTCCTGCCACATGAGCATCCACTATGCTACTGTATTCCCTGTTTCTGCCTTAGTTCCAAGACTGAGCAGGTAACTAATATATGTCAAATAAATGAATACATCCATTTGTCTATCCTTGCTTCATTCCCAAATTTTGGGACGGTGTCTTATTTATCCAAGTGCTCTATGGAGAGTCTAGCTTAGCATAAGTACTCAATAAGAGTTTGCTGAATGAATGATTAAATTAAAAGAAAAGGAGTGCAAGAAATTACGCTGTAGTTTGTTCCATAATGAAAGATAAATTTTTACACAGCTTAGCTGTTCAAAGGTTGAATAAAGTGAATACATCTGTAAGGCCCCACCCCATGAGCCAGCTTTCTTCAAAGTAGAACTGTAGGAAGTGCACAATACCTCCCATAGCAAACCTCTGTCTGTCCTCATGGCTCCAGTTTCGATGGGTTAGGAAGAGATTTGGTAAGGAGGAAATCAGGCCTCCTTTTATCAATGTCAGCATCCAGTCCCCATCTTCTGAAAACAAAGAAGAAATGGTGGGTGGAGCTGGGGTATTTAGAATGGAAAAGAGCAGACTTAATGAAGATCCTAAGTGCTATAGCAAATATATGAAAGGTATCATTTGGAAGAGAGAATAGACTTATTCTGTAATGCCATGAAGAACAGTTCTAGGATTTGGCTTGGACATAGGGCAAGAACTTAACAATTAAAATGTCCAATGGTCATTTTTCTGGAGAGATGGACATATTCTATATCATAAAGGTACAGGTTACACAAGTTTATTCACTTATCAAAACAATACAGGTAAGATTTGTGAATTTCAATGTACATAAATTTTACAACAACAAAAGGGAAATGTTAAATCATCATCATACCATCATCTTTATGTGAAGGATGGGGTGAGAGGTACAGAGGAAATGAGAATGTCAAAATGTTCACATTTTGGGTCCGGGTGGTGGGCACAAAGGGCTCATTATACTATTCTGTGTATTTTGTACATGTTTGAAATCCATCATAATAAAAACAAACATATATTAACTATTAAACAAAGATGAATCAAATGGGCAGTGGGAGAGCTGTCTGTTGCTAGAAGTATTTATGCAAATGTTATGTGCATCCTCCCAACACTGTCCTCAACCAAGAAAAAAAAAAAAAGAAAAGCTGGGACATTGATAGATATTGCCAAGAGCAAGAGACTGAACCAGATAAACTTGGTCAGGATCCTTGCCCTTTTCCTCCTGAGGGCGGGGAATTGGCAGGCTTGTCCTTCATTGGCTGAGGGTCTGGAAGAAGGTGGATTCTCCAGATCCAGGATCTGGAGCTAGAGATCCTCATACCAGACAGTGGGGAGATGCTGGGGATAAAGACAGGGCAGGTAGCCAAGGTGTCCAGGAAGGCCCCTGAAGTGAGCAAAATGAGGGGAGGTGCAATCACAGGTTTGGAAAGCAGTCTAAACCAGTGGTGGCACAAGTTTTGGGGTTCAGATCCATATGTCACCGCTTACTAGCTGTGTGAACCTGAGCAAGGAACTCAACTTTTGTGAGCCTCAGTTTCCTCATCTGTACAATGGAGGGTGGACAGAACCTACCTTACAGGATTGTTGTGAGGATTAAATGAGCTTAGGTACCTGGCATTTAGACAGCTATGCTTATTACAGTTATTATTTACAAGGGAGGAGACGAACCCTAGTAAAGGCAGGATGTAATGGGGAGAAGGGAATGGGACTTGAAGGTCTTTCTCAAACACCAGCTGCCAGAGGAGGGCCACACTTCTAGATAACTAGAGAAGAGGTGTCTGAATGGGTCAGCTTGGCTTAAAAGGAAGGAAAAAATCTACAAGGACTGTTTCATTGATAAAACCCCAGGATACAAGAGGGAGCCCGAGCAATTTTCATGAGTAGCGACCGGGGCTCTCTCCATGCCCCAGTTCATCCCCATCGCATGCAGAAATGCATAGTACTGAAGAGCTGTGTGTCCACGTTGCCAGGACTCAGTCTCCCTTTGGCAACCCATGGCCCCCAGACCCACTAAGCTGCAGCCATGACTCTGCTGCAGACCTTGAGCCAGTCCTGACCAGTGCTGAGTCATACACAGTGAGCCCCACACATATAGGGAGGGCATCTTCTTCATCTCTTGATCTCCAGCTCTTGGCACACAATGGTGTCTAATAAATGGGTGCCAAGTAAACAGCACACAACAGGTGTCTAATCAATGGGTGCTAAGTAAACAGATGCTCAAGCTATGTGTGGAAATAGGTATGGCACCAGGCCAGCCCAGTCCAGGGCTTATGTCCCTGGGGGGGCCTGTGAGGATGGGGGAACAGCCCACCCTTCCCAGCTGTGCCCACAGAATCCCAAGAGGCCTACTGGCAGCAGTTCTCTCAGCAGATGGCACTGGCCTCTTTATTTCCGCAAATGGTTTGGAGCACCAGCATGGCCACCCACCAAACATACCATACATCAGCCGCCTAATGGTGCATTTTAGAACATAAGTGGTATCCACCAAATGGAACCTGGGAAGGGAATTACTGCCAGATGCACAGCAGGGAGTGAAAAAAAAAATGAGAAACACCTTAGAGGAAATGGGGCCAGATACAATCATCTTGAGATAGGAGAAACCATTTCCTAAGCACCTACGGGCCAGAGGAGTGTATTTCATTTAAAACTGGCACCTTTATGGAGAGCTGGGCTGGATGCTGGGCCCCTTGCCCATCAGCACTGCCCTGCCTGGGCCTGCCCGGGCTGACCCTGCCCACAGCATTCTTAAATGCTCTGTGAACTCCTCCCGGCCACTTACTAAAGTTTTCACTCAACTAATATTTTGCACACCTACTGTATGGCATGCGGTTTTGCACCACAGCATTTAAACTCACAGGTTCAGAGTCAACATGCCTGGGTTCAAACGCTGCTTCTGCCCTGACCAAGGGACTAAGTTACCTTATCTTGCCTCAGTTCTTCCTTGTAATACCCACCACCTTACAAGGTGGTCATGAGGTTAAAGGAGACAATATGGGGAAAATGTTTAGAGCAGTAGCGAGTATGCCCCCAAGAGTCCCTGCCCTCCTGAGGATGCACTCTAGCATGCCAGTGGAGGGAGGGGCCTGTGGGCCAGATCCCGGGTGCCCAGCTTGGGACCCATGTGCTTGGGACACACACACGCACACACGCACATGCACACACATACACACATAGCTATCCTGTGTCCTGGCTTTACGCAGGTACCTTGGTTTCAAGGGCCTCTCACTTCCAGCACTTGGAGTCGCCCTTTCCTGAGAGCCTGGCTCTGCATTAACATTTCGTAAAACTGCACATTGTCCTGCATTTCTATGTGCGTGTAGTGGAAGATAGGTTTGTGCTGGTTCAGTTCATCATGGAGATGGAATTAGATATCATGACCAAAATTTTAATTTTGTTTGCTCATACTCTGCCTCGTTTCACAAAGTTTTTGAGGTCTTTTATAATATAAAAATTAACAAGATAAATTTCCCCTAAAGGACTGCATAGTCCCTTTTGGGGGAATAAGCAAATAGCAACAATAAACAACAGCAGAAAGAAACAAGTGGCAAACGGAGGGACAATTCAGATACCTTGGGGACACTCAGAGTGGCGCCAAGTGACCAGTTCTGACCTGAGGGATCAGAAAAGGATTTGTGAAGGGGATGGGCTTTGTACTATGGCTGGAGGGAGGAGGAGGATTTCGGGACCCCCAAAGCGGGGAAGGGCAGAGGAAACAGCATGAGCAGAGACACAGAGCGTGAGTGGATGTGCATGTGTGCGGTGTTCTGGGAGCAGTGAGTGTGCTGATGGGACTGGAGGGGAAGTGGAGGGGGAAGGAAGTAGTGGATGAGATGGGAAACACTGGTTGGACCAGACTGTGATGCTGGGTTAAGACCGAGCATCGTTGAGACAGCTACCATAGTTACATATTTCATCCTCATGATGGTCTTATGTGTTATTATGCCCATTTAAGGGATGGAAAAGTTGGACTCTGAGAGGTTACAAGACATTCTCCCACAAGCAAATTATCATTCCAAACTCAGCCATTTAAGCACTAAAGTATCCAAACTCAGGATCCAAACTCAGATTTGTCAACTCTAAGTCCATGTCCTCAAAATATAACACTGCTGCCCTGAGGCAGTTCAGGAAACAAAGAGGGACTTTGGGAAACACAAAGTGGGGGCAAGGTGTATATTGTTCTTCCAAGAGAGGCATTGGAATAAAGATGAAGAACTGTCCCTGGCCCCCTTCACTATCACCAAAAAAAAAAAAAAAAAAAAAAAAGAGGACAAAGAAGCCGACATTAAGAGAAGGATAAAAGTGCAGAGAAAAATCAATGAAAGAACTGTGGGAGGTTGAGGGGAAGAGGCTGGAAAAGGAATTGAACTCCTTATCTACAATCGCAGAGTCATGGAATTCTCAGAATATCTCAGCTCATTTGATGGAAGAGGGCAATAGGTGCAGAGAGAGGAGCCCCAACTTCTGTTCTGTGTTTGATTGACTGATGCACGCATTCATTCATGCATTCAACAACTAAGCTTTTCTCTGCCCAGCACTGAGCATTATGGGGTTGCCAAAGACAGAAGGAGAGGGAACATAAATAGAGCACATAATGTATTAGGTACCAATGTGCAATATCTCCTTTATTTCTCTGAGCAACTCCTGTGGAAGGTGTTATGACCCCCATTTTATAACTAAGCTCAGAAGGGTTCAGTCAGTCATCCAAGGTAAAGTGGGATAAACATCCAGGTCAGTACAATACCAATGCTTTTTTTTCTGCTGGTGCACCCCACTTTCCTACTATCATTCCCACCCTCAAAAGCTTAACTACCAGGACAATCATAATCCTTGCTGACCCAAGAGGACACTTTGAAGGTGAAAGGTATGGGCACTCTCAGTAATTATGCCAGAACAACAGGCATAACCTGGCACTGTCTCAGGCAAACTGGGATATAGTGCCACACTATACTAAAGGCAAGTTATTTATATTTGTACGCGGCTTTAAAATTTTTTCAAAGTATGTTCCCACTTCAGTCATGACTCATTTATATTGTACAGTGAGAAAGTTTCCCAGGTATCTGAAATTCATCCTTTTAAACACTGACATTTTAAGAATCTGGATGATTCTGGATGGTAAAACTTTAAAATGCAGCCAGCTTCCCTGCCTGAGTACAGGCACCCCACCCGCATTGTCCCTGGGTTGGCCTTGCTCATCCACCCTGCTGGGAAGAGCTCCAGTGGCCTGCAGGACTCGGCAGAGCTCTGGGAAAGGGCTTTTGGTGCATTCCTGCCCCAGCAGAGGGACAGGCACCCTTTCTCTACAAAACTCTTGGATTCTCAGACTTGAATAGCTCCGTACTGGGTCTTCTGTGGCCGGCTTCTTCAGAGAAACTCAAACCCAGCATCAACCAAGTCAGAGACTTAGAATAGCAGAGAAATGCCCTCTCATGGAAGATAAGAAGGCCCTGGTGGTGAGAGAAAATCTTTGAGCTCAATGAGTTCAAACTCTTCATGTTGCACATGAAAACACTCTGACTCCAAGAACACAGGTGCTTTGCCCAGAGTCACACTGCTAATTAGTGGCAAAGGTGGGATAGGAATCCAGGTTTCCTAATCTCCAGGCTGGAGGTCATTCCTTTGTGCCCGCTGCCCCCATGAGCATCCTTGTCTCCCCTTCACTCTGGCACATGGGACAGGTGCCGGACATGCTCCACTCTGCCACCTTCTGAGCATTTGCACCTGCTGTTCCACCTGCCTGGCACATTCTTTCTAGCAGTTCCCTGTTTGGCGAACTCTTTCCCTTCTTCCATAGGGAGTGGAAGCATCTCATCTGGGCAGCTTTATCTGAATCATTGTGCCTTTCTGAACCTTATTCATGGGTTAATTCTTGGCATCTATTACATTGTGGAATTTATGTGTCTGCCTCTCCATTTGATTTCAGGCTTTCAGAGGGCAAAGATTTGTTCTTGTTCATCTCTGTATCTCGGCTCCTCACACAGGGTCTGGTATAGAGCAAGCTTTCAATCCACGTGATTGCATTCAATTTAAATGCCCTTGAGGAGAAGGGAGTTATGACAAGAAAGACAATGAGAAGGGGCAAAAGATGGAAGCCAGGCAGGGGACAGGCACCGATGGCTGACTTCTGCATGGCACCATGCGGACAAGCGTGGTTCTGTGTGCAGAAGTGGTTTAGAACAGGCCTGAGGGTGTGGGGAGAGAGCAGAGGGTCTGGCAGTCCCAGAGACTGCTCCACCCTGCATCTGCCTGTTGGAATCAGTCTCTGGAAAAGTACCAGTGAATTAAAGCCCAATAAAAAGTCAATTAAATCCAAACTCATTTAAGCCTTAAGCTACCAAAGCCAGTGAGCCAGGATGCAAGCTGGGCTGATATTTCTCCATTTTCCTTCATGTCTACTTTGGTCTCCAGTGAAGCAGCTGTGACACATTTTATTTCAACTATAAATGGGACAGATAGACTGATAGCTAAGTGATGGTTGTTGGGAGCTCTCTGAATCCCACCCAAGCGATTCATGTCAGTGGGCATGAGGTCCATTTCGTGACCTTGGCCCCGGATGGGGCAATGAGGATCTGTGTGCATTCATGTGTTCCCACATGCATGTGTGTTTGCATACATGTATTGGATGTGTGTGTACTGTTGTTTGCTACACATAAGTACAATTAGCACATTTGTGAGTTGATGCATCCCTCTGTTCTACACTTATCTACTGAGCACCTACTCTTTGATAGACACTGCACTTGACTTTGGGGTTCTTGTGGTGAAAGTGATAGTCTCAGACTCTACCCTTGTGAGTTACATAGTTCAGAGGATGAAATAAGTAATTTCATGGAGAAAGAAATAAGATGGAGAATGAAATAAGTAATAACAATAAAATGTATTGAATGTTATATGGATGCTGGTATGTATGTGTGCACTTAAATATCTGAGTGCATGCCTGCTTAGAAATCTGTACACATGTGTGCATGAATAAAGTGGTGTGTGTTGTTGTGTGTAGGGTAAGTCTCTAGCTGACCCAATTCTTAGAAAATATCCATTGAAAATGATTGCAGACCTGTGATAGCTAATGGGAGGTAACGTGTATGTGTGTGTGAAAAATAAGAAGAGAGAATTAAAGTTGTCAGGGGCAGCTGAATCAGAACGAGAGACAAAACACATACAGAATGTGCACATCCATGGCCTCTCTACTTTCCTGCCATTTCCTCACATGGTCATACAGCCACTGCTCACCCACCAGGAGCCTTGGGTGGCCCGTTACTGACCCTCAGTGCTGGGGAGATGGAGAAACCCTGGACTAGAATGACAGAAACATGGATTCTGTTCTCAGCCCTGCTGCTCACTAGGAAATCTACTGCAAAGGGGGTGTGGAGTTAGGAGTCCTGAATCTGCCACTTACTGGCTGTATGGCCTTGGGTGTGTCTCTTAGTCTCTCAGAGTCTGTTTCGTCATCTGTGAGTGTAGTAACACTGCCTCTGAGTCTATCTTCATAGGATGGCCACAACAATCTATCAGTCCTAAAGCATCCGTGCAAAAGTAGGATGTGGCTAACACTACTAAGAGTTTTTGTTCCTACCATGGGTGAGTCACTGCTCACTGGGCCTTTCTAAAGCAAGACTCCAGTTGTGCCTGACTGTATGCATAGCATTTTCCCAAGTATTTAACCAGAAAACACTATTTCTATGAGATGCTTAAGGGGGTGGGGAAAGAAAACTCTAACCAATAGGTTAGAAAATGCTGGGCTAAACAGTTAAACATATTTACTTTTTTTGCAGGACTTTTTAGAGCCTTTAACATACCAATATGCTCTGTGAATCTCCTAGAGGCGAAGATTTTTCATCATCTGTCTTAGGCTGAGTCCCTTCAGAGGCGAGTGGTATTTTTGGGAGTGACTCCAAAAAACCGTAGTAGTGGGGTACAGAGGTGAGGCAGGAAAGGAAAAGCAACCAGTATTAAGTGCATTGGAGCTAGTTCCTGCTGTGGTGACTGGGACTTAAGCCTCGGGGGACCTCTGAAAGATGATGGAACACACACCACAGGGTTGTCACACCAGAAAGGGGAGAAAGCTGACCTTTCATCTACTCACATCTATTTCTCATTGGCTGAGAGCTGCTCTTAATACCACAGAACTTGCCACATGCGTTAAGCTTAGGCCTAGGATGTTCCTGTGCCCAGAAAATGCTTTCAGGCAGAAAATCACAGGTGTTTGCAAAAAGTCCTGACAGCATAAAAGGGTAGTACGGAGGCCATACAGACAGAGAACACTGACAGCATCTGCCACAGGTTTCTTACCTGGCTAGACCTCCAGGCCCATGCCTGGATCAAAGACTGCTATGTGAGATCACGGTTCCACAGACCTCTCTTTGAGTAGTGGACATAATAATGCACAAAACCCTTCCACAGATTGGCCCTAATCTATTTTTCCGATCTTATCCATTTCTACTTTCTTTTAGCTTAAAAGACAGGCTATATGAATTACTTTGTTTGTGTGTGTGTGGGGGGAGGGGCATGGAGTTGAACTAGGTGAATACAAGTATCTCTCCCAACTAAGACTTTCTGGGGACATTCAGAACTTTTATGCACAAATATTTGTTTGATACCCCTCATGGAATAGGGCCTGGGACTCACTGTAGAGCAGAGGCTCTAAGCAATGCAGGGCACAGAAGGTCCTAATAGGTGGTTAGCCAAGGTATTGGGCAGCAGGAAGGCCAGAATTCTTCTTGAGAGAAACCAAGATCAAGGCTAATGAGCATCATTGGGAACAGTGGCTGGGTTCAGGCAGGCCGAAATATACTGGAATGTCCTTTCCAGGAGGCAGGAGCTCAGGGACTGCCTTGGTGTATTAAGGGAACCACAAAGAGAATGTTGGAGCGAGAGGCCCAGAGCTCTGGGGGTCATCTACCTCTAAACATTTATTTTAAATGTAATGAAAATTGAAGAGTAGAGGGGTAAAGGGACATCCCCAACGTCATCCAGCAATTTAAGAGCACAGCTGGATCAGACCACATGTTTCATGCTCACAAGCAAGCCCTTCATTTTGAATTCCTCTACTAATAGGGTTCCTTCTTGCTAATAATTTGACCATTGCTCTTGGGTTCCCCAATGAAAAAAACTCCCACACAATTTCCCTTTGCTCAAACCTCTTTCTTCCCCTCCCCGTCAGCCTGGGCCACAGAAGCGCACTCACTCCTCCACCTTTCGTCTCACCCCATGTATTCCTCTGCGGGCTCCCTGCCACCTCAGGTAGTAAGAACATTTGCGATTTTAGACATGTCAGCAAGTTTTGGCAGGAGTGTGCAGGAGCACGAATGCTAATGCCTCCATCTGGGACTATATTAAGACACTTTCCTAACCTTACATTTTAAAAATTGCATATTTTAATTGGTGCCTCTTCCATCTCCAAGTCCAGGATTGTATAGTATTTAGTAAGTGGGATGGTGGAGGATGTTGGAGAGATGCCTTCAGGTTGGAAGAAGTACTGACCTGGGAGTTGGAAGTCACAGGGTCTAGTCCACAGTTGTGTGACCTTGGGCAGGTGACTTCTCATGTCTGGGCCTCGTTTTCCTCATGTGAAAAGTGAGGAAGCAGGGCTTTACAATCCATGAGGTTCCTTCCAGCTCTAACCTTCCATGACTTTTTGACTTTGAGAGTCACCCTAAACCCCTAAAGCTCTTGCTTTCTTCCTATCATCTTTGCCCTTGATGCCAAAGCCACCAGCAATGTCATCTCTCTCCTGACTTGGGGACTAATTATATGCTCGGAGCACACTTTTCTTGCCTACTTGGTAGCTACATAGGTCTTACCTTCCAGATCTCTCAGTCTGAGTCTAACTCCTTTTCCAGTCGAGTTAAATGTGGAAAAGCTGAAGCTGTTTCAAGTCTTTTCACCAAGTCTATCTTTTTTATTCTGATGTCCAAAACAAAATTTCTCAGAAAATGTTTGGGTCCATTCTGTCTTTCATTCTATAGTCATTTAGTTGCTACATATAATCCTCTTTTTGCTCATCCAATAACTGGTGACTATTGGGAACAACACTGTTTTGGGTGCAGGCCTCCCACACCCCTTTCTTTGATGTTGTCTCCCTTCCGTGCAGTGACTGCCCAGGGCAGGCCTCTGTCATCTCCCACCTGGTCTACTTAACTGGAATCCCCCTGGCCCCCAACCCTGCTCCCTTCTGGCTGGTCATGAACACTGCCAAAGCATGCTTCATTCCCTGAAGTAGCCTGTCCCCTTGTGCAAGCTCCACAGACTGGTCCCTGGTCTCAACGACTCACCCCTAAATACCCTCATCATGGGCTGTGTCTTGAAGAAAAGCTGTGCATGTCCCCTCCCAGATCTCCCTAGAGAGATAAGACTGCATCTTTGAATAAGTGTAAACTTGAAGGCAGGAAGACATGAGCGTTGGCCCTGGCCTTACCACTACCTGTTGTGTTCTTATGTCATCCCTGTACAGAGACTCAGTTCTCCTATGTGTAAAATGGGGCTGATAGATTTTGTCCCATCTAGAATCATATGAGATTATGAAAATGCATGTGTTTATAAAGGATACCACATTATACTTAGAGAAAAGTTATTTGGATGTTTTTCCAAATGTCTTCTGAAAGCCAGCTGCATCAGGACTGCCTAAAATGATAATAAAATGCATTTCCTAGGACTGGCGCAGAGCTACCGAGAAGACTTTCTGGCGGTAAAGCCCAGTAATCTTTGTTTTAAATAAACCTTTCCTGTGATTCTTATGAGCTCTGATGTTTAAGGATCACTGGCTTATTTTTATTATATCCAACCCCCTAGATTGCACAGTCAACTCTCCCTTTAGCTACTTGGGCCCACTAAGCCTGCTCTGTGGGGTTGCTTAGTGCCTCATGTCTGAGCAGCTTCCTTTCCACTCCCCACAACTCCAGGATATTTTTTTGAGTATGTCTTAAGAGGTAACGCGGTATAGTGGAAAAAGCAGGAGCTTTGGAATCACATCAGTATTTGAATCCCAGGTCTGCTACAAATAATTTAAATGACTTCAGATAAATTACCTGTCTGCATCTTCACTGTTCTCCTCTCTATAATGAGGATGACAGCAGGTATCTCAGAGTTATTGTTGGGATTACAAGAAATAGGCTAATATATGAAAACTAGCTGCCACATTGAACAGGTTCACAAAAACTTAGTTCCCTCCAGCCCAGGGGATCAGAGACCTGCCTTGATTTGTTTAAGGTGGGTGTCACTTCACATGGCATATTTGGACCCATGGAGGACCTGATTCTGAAAACTTGACAGCAGCTGCAAGACTTTTACTGAATTCCCCAGAGCCCAAGCTTGTCCTGAGTGAGACCTATTGCTCTCTTTTCAGGACTATTAAAGTTTAATTGGCAACTCTGTGAGACATGCATTATTAAAACCCTGCTGGATTGGCTGTTAAACCCAGCCAGGGCTGCCCCCAGTAAATGGGGCTTCCCTGGGGCATATGCCAGGCCAAGAGGAAGAGCTAGAAGGTGCTGTGACAGGGTGAAGGTGGCCTTCGCTTTGAATGGAGGCTGCAAAGTTTGAGAAGATCAACATAGTGGCTTCTTGCAGAGCTCTATGGTCATAGATACCTGTGCTAACTTGGCAATGGCTCTGAGTTGCATCTTTTCATATTCAAAGAAAGACAGCCACCTGTAATGCTCATTGGACTGGGGACTCTCCCTGGACAGGCTTTGCTTCTCTTATCAGACTGAGATTCTCTAGAGCAGATCTGTGCCTCTTCCAACAGAATGGTGTTCCCATTAGGGAAGAACTGTGCTCTATCAAACTAGAAAGTTTCCTGGGCAAGGTTATATCTCCAGTATCAGATTGAGGGCTCCTTTCCCAAAGATGGGAGCTGCTTTTTGGTCTTTATCCCAAAGGCTGTATAGAATGCCCTCTTTATCCCAGATCTGAAACTCCCATTGCCATGAGGTCTCTGCCCTTTGCTTTGTAAGCAATAAAAACAGAAGGCAACTAGATTTCTAGCACAGGTTGTTGGTTTTTAAGTAGAGATAGTTAAAATAATTTATATTTTGCTCAGGGGAAAAACTGGAGAGAGGAAGGAGAGATATGTTTTCCTGGCAAGAAAAAGCAGCATAAAATGTCCTGCTAAATGTTTACTCAGCAGCCCCCATTCCTTCAAATACTGTGATTTAAGCTGAGCTCTGGGAATGGGTTAGTGCTAGAACTGTGATTGTAGATTTGATCCAAACACTTTGGGGCTGGAGTTAGGCTTCCCAGAAAACAAAGGAGACAGTTGACAGAGTTGGTTCTCAGGTGAGAAGAAGAGGCACTGGAGAAATGGTGGCAGCTGCAAGCTGATACGACCCCCATTACTTGGGCTTCAACTTTTGTTCACTAATTTATATTCTGAGCTCTAGGGCAAGAGCCGGACTAGGAGGTTAAGGACCAGCTACTACCTACCTGTGTTACCATGGGTAATCCCTCACTCTCACTAAGCCTCTTTAATGACCTTGAGATCCCCCAAAGCCCTAATATTACAAACTCCCCATTTTAAGTCTTTTTGTTAAGTACCCTCTTAGCTTCTTGAGCTTTTTCTTAACACAATCTGTATTACACAGGGTGTCCATGAAGCCTGGAAACATAGGTGTCTATACATAATGTCAACAAGGACATCCTCAATTTGTTAAAAAAATAAAAGACTATGTTTCCAGGTCATATTGGTATATATGTGTGTAAGATTATTTGATAAATATTTGTCTCCTCCATTGGACTATAAACCTCATGAGGACAAAGACCAGGAGTTTGTTCATTGTTGCCTCTTCAACAGTCTATTTAGTGCTTGACACATACTGAGAGCTCAATAAACATTAATTAATGAATAAGTGAATGGTAAGGCTCATCTCGCAAATGAGGATGTCAATGAAATAAAATGAAGACTCAAAAAGTGAGCTTTGAGAGAACATGCTTGGGTGTTTGAGACACTTAGCTCATTAGCTGGGCCCTCCATGGTGGCTAGAGGTAGAATTTCCATCAAGAAGGTTGGGTTGTGATAAAGAAGACGCAGATAGGGAGCTGAGAGACAACATGCAGAGATGAATCCACTCTTATCATTCAACTTCTTCTGAACATTTTAAAATTATTTCTTTGTCTTCAAAGGATAGCCATATCTTTTGATAAAGGAAAATTTTCCTGGAGAATTTGGACTCAGGACAGATCAATGCATGTCCAGCCTGGGGTCCTCAAAGATATAGAGAATAGGACAGAGAGAGCAAGAGAGGCTGGTACTGGGTCTTGGAGCCCTCTTGGAATCTTTGGACATGTTGCTCCTCTTGCCTGGAGTGTCCAGCTCCTCCTTAGTCCACTTGGCCCCATCTTTCAAGACTCAGTTCAATGACCTCCTTAGTCCACTTGGCCCCATCTTTCAAGACACCCTCTACTCAGGTAGAATTGTCCATTTCCTCTTTCAGGTAGCACTGGAAAAATAGATATTTTTTTTATTACGCATCTTAATGTACTAGCAATAAACCATTAATTATGTATTTATCAATGTCCCCAGATTTGATGACCATCTGGATGTGTATCCTGTAGGTGGTAAGCTCTTTGAACTGTTGTGCCCAGATTAAGATGGCTGACTCCCTTCACACTGAGCATGTGTGCCACTGTCCATGGTCCTGAGGTTAGGGCCACATGTCTTTCTGAATCTTGGTGTGTAGGTTCTACCCCTTCCTCTTCCACATGTAAATTAAAAAGCTCAGTAAGGACTTGGTAAGGGCTGAGAGAAGAATGCATACTGTCTAGTGGAAAGAGAAGGCGATTAGTTGTACCTATTCTGTGCGACTCCAAGGCCTGCCAGAATATTACCTGGTGGCAGTGACTGAGATAGCAGTGTAGAAGAATTACTTAGACCTCTGAGACCTCCTAGTTCATGTATGCTGGCTAGTCAGGTAAAACTTTTCTTTGAAATGTAGATATCTCAGGTAGACAATATTTAGACATAGCTACCGTTTGCACTAGTGATGTGCTAAGGTCTCTTGTGTTCTATGAGAGCATGAGTTGTCTATTTGAATAGCATTAACCTCATGATGAAAATTGGTTACTATAACCTTTAAAACATTTAAGATACAATATTAAAAATATAATTTGTAGAAATCTTGGTATGTTCCAGGCACCATGATGGTTGTTTTTACTTTTCATATATTCTCCCGACTCCTTCAAATAAGCCAGTTAGGAAAACTATGTTTATTTCATTTTTTGGAAGAACAGAAAATGGTCACAGTGGTCAAACAACATGCCCAAGGTCACAGAGCCAGTTAAAAGCTGAGTTAATTCCAGATTTTTGGCTCTTCAGATACTGTGTCTTTTTACTAGTCTTTACTACCTAATCTTTTATCAATTGCCTAGCAACAGAGAAAATAGTTTCCATAGCAACAGTAGTAAAATTGGTGCTGGTATTTGGATAATCTGATTTTTTAAAAACCCACATAAACTCTAAGCTGTATCCCACATCTGGGGATATATATATAAAGGAAAGAATTCTAACTATGAAAAAGATTTATGTATAAAAATATCTCAAAAAATAGCTATGACAAATGTCCAATAAGAAATGCAGTAAAGTGATGCTGTTCAGTGCAATGCACTTGGTCCATTGTAATATGGTGCCACCGGTTGTCACCCTTCTCTGTTTCAAGGAACTGCTCCAATTTTCTGGGACTACTCCTGCATGTAAGTCATTTATGTGACCATACTCTCTTAATCAAGGTGGTTGGTGCAAGGTGGGAAACTGACTTAACCTAGACCAATCAGTTCTTTCCCTGAAATTTATTAGAATGGGTTTGAAGAGAGCTCAATTTTTCTTTGAGAACATGGACTGTACTATAACATCAGGACTGTATTGTAACATATTGATTGGTGGCCCAGTCCTGCTTCTGTGGACCAAGGGGTGAAGAGAGGGTGAGGTGGGGGGAGTAAGAGAGAGAGAGAGAGAGAGAGAGAGAGAGAGAGAGAGAGATATGCATGGGGGGAGGGAGAAGGAAGAGGAGAAAAAGAAGAAGGAGGAGGAAGAGAAAGAAGAATGAGGAAGAAGGAAGAAAAAGAAAGAAGAAGGAAGGAGGAGGAGGAGGAGGAGGTTATGGTGGTTTGAGAGCAGCAAAGGCACAAGTGGAGGCCTTTCCACATTCCATGTGGCACTCCAGACCCTGGTTCTGACTCTTCCAAGAGCTCAACTGCTCTTAAACCCTGCAACATACCGTTGCATTCTTCCAATAAACTCTTCCCATTGCCCAAGTCAGTTAGAACTGGCTTTCTGTTATGTGCAACCAAGAGAGTCCTAATTTAAACACAGGGGTTTAACAATCTGTGTTCTGAGGGAGAAAATGTGAAGCTGCAGAAGTGAATAATGCATAGTTTCAAGGTGGAAAGAAGAATGTTAGAGGAGGAACTAGACAGATTAAACCACTGGAGAAGGAGTGCTCTGATCCCCAAGCTCATGAAACCTGGAAAGCTGGGCCACATAACTAATGGGCATATATATGGGCATAAAATGGTGGCCTTAGGACATGTACGTAGACTTTTATCCTTCCAGAAAACTTACTCCCCCTGAAGATACTGCAGAAAAACCTGACAAGTGTGAGATAAACCTGATGAGAGGCATTGCTCCTTCATTTTCATTCACTTGGAAGCTTCCTGAGAACCCAAGTTGTCTCCTACTCAGCTCTGTGTTCCCAGGGCTAGTACAGGGCCTGATACAGAGCTGGTGCTGTCAAATCAGTGCTTGTTCACTCATGGGAGGCAGACTGGGGGTGTGCATTTCAGTTCCCTTCTAACTTGGTATATGCAGTTGGTCTCTTAGCTCTAAACCCGCCCTCTCTTCTCTGATGCTGGGGCCAGAATGGTGCAAACCATATTCCCTATAGACCTCTTGCCAGAAGATTGGCAGGCCTGTGTGGCCCTGTAGGAGACTGGAGGCAAGAGAATGGAGAAGGGACTGCCTAACAGCTTTCAGCTCAGCATCCCTCAGGATCAGAAGATATAGATGTCCCTCACCTCCAGCTTCTTTTGTCTCTCACAGTACCAGTGTAGTGACAGCTACTCCAAGTACCTTGTCCCCTGGGCTGCAATCCCCTCTTGGAGCCTAAGTTGCATCAGACTGTTCATTAGCATCCCTTTAGCACCTGCTGGGAAGCACCAGCCAAGTAAATTCTAGCAACTCTATATCTTCCCTTTTCATAGTATTCATAGCAGGTCGTAACTGCCTCTTGTAGTTATTAATCTCTTGGTTCCCTTAGCACCCTACATTTCTCCCTCAGCCTTCCAACACATGTATTACAAATTTCCCAGATTAAATGGCCTCTGTTTGAAATCCCTTGTCTATTTCTGAGTTCTTGACAACATGTGACTTATTTAACTTTTGAATCTCAATTTCTTCATCTATAAAAACAGACTAATAATCCTTAACCTGTGAAGATGTTGGGAGGATTTCATGAAATAATTACAGTAAAATGCCTGGTACAGGGTAGGTGCTAATAAATGCTGATTACCCTTTTCACCCTGTGACAGAAACAGTCAACCCATGTATGCAGGCTTTCTGTTCTTGGTGATTTGCTGAGACGACTGGTATCCAGCAAGTTTTCTCTAAGTAGTTAGAAGCCATGTCCAGTGGAGCCCTTGCACCTTTCTGCCACAGCCCACCTGGAGGCATGGCCAGCTTGGATTCATCTGCAGGTAGAGGCAAAAGTGCTTTCAAAATCTTTCCTTTTTTTAGTATCCCTTATTTTAGTTACTTGAGCAGATTCTAATTTGGTCTCAAAATATCCTTTTATGGCCCCAGGCAAGTGCGGTATGTCATGACATAACGGGGTATAGAAAGCTCACATTTCCATCCTGCTTCCTCAGAGTCAAATGATAAATCCCTGGAGGGCACCTGAGTGAGGAAGAGGAAATTCTACTATCCATTTGACAACTGAATGAATGACTGACTGAATGAATGAATGAACACCCCTGGGTGCTGGGCTTTGCATTTGGAACTTTAAAAGCATCATTCAATCCTCACAACAACCCACAAGGTGGGAGGGATTATATTCATTTTACAGATGAGGAACTTGACATTTGGAAGAGTAAGGGAAGGGGCCCATGTCCTACAACCCAGGTGGCAGAGCTGAGGTTTGAAGCCCTAACTAGCTGGCAGCACGTCTGCCAGATGGAAAGTGGGATCTGCCCTTTAGGTCGTCTCTGTGGACACCTGACTCAGCAGCCCATGATCAAAAACTGGGAAACAGGAGGGCTCTGAAATCTGAATATGTGACATTCAGATCACATTTCTCAGACAACCGAGTTCGTAGCTGGCTCAGAGCCAAACAGGGGGAACTAGGCTAAAATAAGAATGTTCCATGCAGGTTAGGCAGACAAAGGATGCTGTGCCCAGTACAATCCTCCAGAGCTGGGAGAAGACTGTGCCAGCAGAAAACTGCATACCAGCTGTGTCCTCACCCACTGGACCTCGGCTTCTAGATGGCTGGGTTCTCAAGAGCAGCCTCAGTCTAGGCTGGAAGGAAGGAAGCGGGAGGAAGTATTTGGAAAGACTTATATGTCTCCACGATAAATGCCAGAGGCCAGAGGCTATCTATTTGGGAGCTCTGGTTACTTCAGTCACTCTCAGGGGAAAATAAGCCCACAGCAAACCAAACCTGGGGGACCCTCCCATGTTGATATCAACTGACAGGTCCAGCCAAGTCCTATTTTTCTCTGCTGCTGTCTCTCAAAGAACTCCACTTCCCGCTCTGAAAATGTGCTTGCTTATTTTTATCCCATACTGAAAGTAAGAGTTTGATAACGTCTCAAGTACAGGTAAGGTTAGGTTAACTGGATAATATTACAGAGGTGTGGTAAATGGGAGTAGTGTTATTATTTCTATCATTGTAGAGAATTTGAGGAAATTTAAATATTTTAGAATATATAAAGTGAACAGTAAAAATTACAAAACAACAACAACAAAACCAAACAGATAAAATGTGAGTAAGGAGAGAGGCTAATTGAAGCGAACATTGGAGTGAGTTTGTAACTGCATGTGAACTGTGAATTCAAATATGAATTTCTTGGTAGCCATGTCCAAAAAGAGAAACAATTTCTATTTTTGATAAAAGACACTGTACATACAGGTTCAGTTGGTGTTTAAATCTAGAAGGACAGGTGGGCTGATGATATCTTACTGAATAGAAGCAATTGCAACTTTGATAACACTAATATACACCTTTGCTTGGGCCAGAGGAGGTGTTGTGTCCTATGACAAGTTTCAACTCACTGTCATTATTTTTTACATTTAATGAGACACAGCAGGATTGTCTTAAAGAAATTGTGGAGTACCTGCACAGAGAAAGCAAAGACATCTTTATGTTATTTCCACATAGGTTTTAATTGAGGAAGGAGCTGCTAATGATTTTTCTAATGAGCAAAAATGACCCCACATTACAGTCAAATCTAGGGCCAGTGCCAACTTGACTCAGCTGGTGTGCAGGGGAGGTTTGCTTCACTGTAATGTTTGCTTCAAATAGCTTCTTTCCTTACTTGCATTTTAATGTGCTTGGTTTTGTTGTTGTTTTGTAATTTGTGACTCATGTTTATTGAGCATGGTACATCCATCATCACTTTTAAATGCTCTTTATAAGACTGTGGACCCAAGTCCAGCTCTGACTCAGAGGTGTCCCTCTCCCAGGCGGAGCTACCTACTTTGGGCCCCAGTTTTCATCACAGAATGGAGAACCAAGATATCTAGTTCTGTGTGTTCACTTGGAACCCTGCAATGTCCAAGCTGAGCAAACTTTGGAAGTTATGGAGTCTTTTTCCCTCTACTGAATGGATGGGAAACTGAGGCCTGGAGAGAGGCAGAGATAAGACTAGAATTAGGCCTCCCACTTATGTCAATAAGAAATCCAAGCAAAAGTGAAATATGAAATAATAGTAACAATTACTTGTCAGTGTATAGTATATCCATAGTTTATAAGGTGCTTTCATACTGCTGTGCCATTCCAATTGCCCCACAGCCCTATGAGGTTGCCAGGATGATAATCAGACCTTATGTTTGTAGAGAATGTTATAATGTGCAAAGAAACATTGACACATGTCATGTATTCCCTATGTAGCCCAGGGCAAAGGTTATTAAACTCTTTCCACAGGTGATTAAATTGGGGTTCAGAAAAGAGAAGTGAATTGTCCAAGGTCACCAGGAAGTGGCAAAGCTAGGACTTAAATCAAGGTCACCTGTCTTCATGTTTAGGTCTTGTTCAATCTAACCATGCTACTCTCCACATACATATTGGGATGAACTAAAAGAAGGGCACTTAAATACCAGCACACCATTTACAAAGTACAGACTGATTAAATCTAGAGTCTGAGGTCAAACTGTCTGGATTCAAACTCCAGTTCTGCCACTTCCAGGGCTCTGCCACTTAACCTTACTGTGCCTCAGTTTTCTTATCTGTAAAATGGAGATAATAATCGGACCTTCCTTAGTGCTTTATTGTGGGGATTAAATAGCCAACTCAGAAAGCATTCAGAGCAATGTCCTGCTCAGCCCTCAGTAAATACTAAAAGTATTTTTATTATAAAAGTAACAATAAAAATTTAAAAGTTGACATATCTTTCTTGATATATAGCTTCATACTGGCATTTTGTTTTATAGAAAATGAAAAATACAAAAACATAAAGAAGAAAACAAAAGTCACTATAACCCCAACCACGCTTTGATATTTCCAGACATCTTTTTCTAAACATGTATAGAACTATATATATCGACAGTTTTAATACTGCCTTTTAAATTTAGCTTTATATTACATGAGCATCTCCTTATGCTATTAACTAGTTTTTAAAAATGTTAACTTTTAGTCTTATAAAATTATGTCATTTTATAGGTGAATCAGAATTAAGGTACCCATCACATAATGGTTGTATGCAGTTGGCTATTCACACATTCTTGATTGAAGATGGTGTATTTGGTCTATTTTTGCCTGCTTAAAACTAACAGAGTACTTTGCACACAGTAGGAGCTTCATTAATACCTGGGTGAATGAAAATCCATGTTTTAATAGGTACCTCCAGAGAGTTTCTACCAATTTATATTCCTACATTTCCCATGTGTCATTCCAATCCCACCAGCATTGGGTTTAAAAAAATATTTTAAATTCTTTACCAATTTGCTAAATAAAATATAGAATCCCATTCTTTAATTTTTTAAAATTTATTTCATTAACACTGAGGTTGAAAGTTTATTCGTATATTAACTCACTAACTGTTTCGTGTCCCTCGTCCTCTTTTCCTTTCTTTTCATTTTACCACCTTTGGAGAGGAACCATTTTTGAAGGATTAGGCACCAGCCCAGAAATCTTGATAAATTTCCTTTGCATATCTTCACATTTCCAGGTAATCTGTGAGGTTTATCACAATGAATTGGGTGCTTGCTAATTATTTTAAGGTAATTGTATTAATAAGTTCATGTGTTCATTAATTTTGAAGAAACTCTGACAGCTCTCAGGTATGAATGATTTTTTTTGCTCAACTTGGCAGTTGACACACAGCTTTCTTGACATTTCAGCTTCAGATTGCCATTTTGTTTTCCTGTAATTCCACGTATACATTATTAAAGTTCGATTCTGGTGTTGGAGGACCTTCATCTAAGGCATTAGCATACAGTTAATTACTGAGAAGTGATGACAATTGAAGAAAAATGAGTTTTCTTTCTTATCATGACAACAGATTCCCTCTCACCCACCTGCCCAGTACAGGTGTATATTTCTTTGACATAGATGTCCCACCTGCTGCTTAGGGAATTTCAGAACATTCCAGAACTGGAGAGGTCAGGAGATTTGGTCCTTTGCCTCCAGGTGAATGCCCAAATCCTCTTGGAAAGATGTTAATTTTCTTCTTGGAACATCTTTGGAAAGCAAAGCCTCACATCTACCTATAATCATTAATTTCATGGTCTTATCACTGGTGAGCAGGAAGTTCCTCCTTTAATCAGAGTGAAATCATTCCTGTCTTAATTTCTGCCACTTACTCATATGTGACTTTGGAAAGCCTTCTTGTTGTGGCTTTCTCATTTTTAGAATTATGGTCCTGGATTAATGACTCTGCCAAGTCATAATTCTAAAGTCCAAGATGTAAGTTAAGTGCTTCACATATGAGGGCTTCTTAAAAAGCGTTGTTTCCACTTCCTGAAGTGACTTGTTTTAACAGTAGGGCTAGAAGGGAGCCAGTACTCATTACAGGTCTACCATTTACCATCATCTCATCTGGAGATTTTCTCTGTATCAAAACTCACACAATCCTGTGGAGTAGACACTATTTTTATCTTTGTTTTACAGATGAAGGAGCTAATGTTCAGAGGATATAGTTCTTGTTCAATGTCACACAGATTCAGTGGTACACTTGCTTCATTTGCTGTCCAGTGGAGAACTACTAGGTTGTGCTAGGCATGGAGGAATCCATCTAGGGGAGCGGGTAGCAGGACACAGGAGAAGCTGACACTCCTGCTGCAGAGTCAGAATGCCTTCACCACACACCCAGCACTGCTAAGTCATGAATGTTAAGAACTCTGCTGTTTCAGAGGTGGACCCCCATCCCTCCACACTGAGGCACTGAAGAAGCCTTCAACGAGGAGGCAGGTCTGAGTTTGGTCTCAAAAGATGAGAGGATTCAGATAAACAGTGAAGCAAACAAGAAGAAGGAAAAAAAAAAAGATGAAGGCAGATGGGTAGGCATGAGCAAGGAGGATTGAGTGGAACAAGAGGTTTGCACAGGTCATTGTTAGTACTGGAAAGGGAGGCTGGCATACAGATCAGGAAGAATTTCCAATGTCAAGTTAAGGTGTCTGGGTTTATTTTTGAGACTTGGGTTCCCAAAGTGAGCCTCTAGCACTGATCCTGGGGAAAGTCTCGGAGGAAAGAATAGAACAGTATTCCCTTGAGGAAGATGTGTAGACTGACTTTACTTACTGCAGGAATGGGAGTGCATACCCAGAAGGAGGATCTTGACTTAACTAATTTGAGGGTTACATGATCATAGACTAAGTAAGAAAAGTCTAGAGAACTGAGTTATTACTTTTTGAGTGCTTGCTACAATTTGTACACTCATGAACACATTCTAACCTTTGGTCAGTCAGTGGGGTGATTTCTTAGATGTAATAATGGTAGGTTCTAATTTTCTATTTTGATGACAGGTTTGTAGGGTGTATACTTTCACAATTTATGTGGTGTATGTTTTCTAGGTAATGTGGCTCATTTCTGGACACTAATGAGATGATTCATTCCCTTCAGGAAAAAACTGACCAGTTGCCCTCTGCTGAGGGTGCTGTCAGCCAAGACCTCAGACATCAGCTCCTGTAGGAATTGCTTCAGCTGCACCTAAGATCTTGTCCTTTCCTGAAGGAGCCTACATCCAGTGCCTCCTCCTTGAGGGCCACATAGTCCCACTTAGGATGGCTCTGAGGGGTCAGTTAGCTCTGAGTTCCTGTGGGTTTGACCAATGCTCTTGTTGGGTCTGTCTCACAGTTTGACATCTCCCTGCTGCCTCATCTTGCTTCTTTCCCCTCCAGTTCCAAGGGTGCCCCCTAATGGACATCCTCCACACTAAACTCAATCTTAGTTTGCTTTCCAGGAAACTAAGGTGACCGAGCATTCCAATTTGCCCAAGATGTCGGATTCTCGGTGCTAAAACTGAGACAACAGAGGATAGAGGAGAGGGCGGGGGCAAGGGAGGTAGATGGGGAAAAATAATTAATTTAAAGTCATTTCTTCAATAAAAATAAAAATAAATAATAAATAAATCCTTGTCAACATAAAAAAATAAAAATAAAAAATAAAATTTTTAATAGATGAAAACAAAACCCAAGACAATCCTGGGCACACTGGACTACAGTAAACCCAGACTCAGACAATCAACCTCATGGTGATCAATAGTGACTTTTTATTCTTCAACAAGTTGGTAGAGGGGCATGTGTCATTTCCCCCTTGACTCTTCCTAATAATCTCAGGAAAATCTTGGGGAGGGGTAATTAGGGCTCAGAGAAATTAAGTAACTTTCCTGAGGCTACACAGCTGGGTAGGATTCAAACCTGGGTCTGCTGAGCCCAACGCCTGCGCTCTACTAGCCAGCCCTCACTGAGTTTAAGATGCACACCTTGGCCTTACGTTCCAAACACAGCTGCAGGTAACCATGGATGCATAGTTACCATATGGATGCACAAAGGATCACCTACAGAGAATTCCAGCACACTCAGAACTTAAAAAATAAAATAAAATCACACTCTTTATTCAATGCTTACCTCCCCACGCAGATCCAGTTTTAAGCATCTGAACTCTCCGCTAATTACTGTCATATTAATTAAAAAATAAATCTCCTTTAATTTCATAACAGGTGGTTTGTGAGGCTGGAAGAAAAGTTGAAACTTGTGTGTAATTATCATGTGGCTTATTTGCATTTCTAATTGCTTTGTAGAACACTGAGGACTAAGCTTCCAGTCTCCTGGCTGCCTTTCACCTCCACTGGCTGTGTGTGCGCTGAGCTGTTGGTGGCGGTGGCAGTGTCTTTTCTGCAAGCATCAACTGTGAGGGTTGTGGCTCCAGCTGGAGTCCCAAGACTTTCAATCAACATGGAGAGGAACAAGGCTGTGCCTGTGTCGGTTCACTTTGAAGGGCCTCTGACTGATCAAGGGTCCTAGTGCCCCACCTCGAGCCCAGCATTTATTAAGTGCCCAATAAATATTGGCTGACCATGGGTGGTTCTTAAATGAACCCTCACCTTGCTTATCTGACCCAAGCATCAGGTGGGCACACTGCGGCCTGGCAGCTCTGGTCCCTGGTGCAGCAAGTCTTGGATTTGCCCCAGATATGTGTCTCTGAACAGTTGTCTATAAACCGAACTTCCATGTGCTAAATCCATTTCACCTTTTGATGTCTGAATCACTTTAGATACACGTGCTTATGGAAATGTAATAATACATGTCAGAGCTTCATAATGCTTAAGATTTAAATTTCTTTGACCATTTCTGCTGTCCCAACTCTTTCTATAAAAGAATTTATGAGCCACAGAAGAATACTTACATGTATTATAAGGACTTTCTATTTAAGGCTGCAAAGTAATGTGATAGAAAGATCCCAGGTCTTTCAACCTCTACCAGAGTTTAAATGCCAGCTCTACCACTTAGCAGCTGAGAGAGATCCTGCAGAAGTCACTTAATCTCTCTGGGTTTCAGAATTTTTTATCTGTAAAATAGGCAAAATTATATCTTGGTTTAGTGTTTCTTAACCATAGTCATACTTTAGAATCACTTAGGGAGCTTTTAGAAATTACAAGTCCTTGAGCTTCACTTAGAGGTAATTAAATCAGACTAGGGGTGGGGAGGGGGGCTTGGACATCATTTAAAAAGCTACCCAGGTGATTTTGCTGTGCAGCCAGGGCTGGGAGCCCCTAAGCAAATACTGGTTCTAATCGCCCACTTCTTTTGCCCTAGGGAATGGTGCCTGACCACAAAGAGAAGCTAGGGGTTCTGGGCAGATTACTGAGACAGCTCCCACTTCTGGAGACCCAAGTACTGTGCTAGCTCATGAGGTAGGACTTGGTCAAGGCAAAAAGCCAGCAGTCCATCCTCTTCCTGGCCAACAAGAATGAGAGTTCATCATTTCAGTGGTTCTTCCAACCCCAGGTACCCCCAGGGACTCCAGCCAACCAGCAGTGTGAGGGGCCATAACAAAATGAAGGCACAGAATGAAATCATTGAGGAAATGGCATCAAATTTTATTTTGGGCCAGCGTTATATTCCTTATTTCTTTTGATCCTCATCACAATCCTGTAAGATAGGCACCATGATGCCCATTTTATAGATGGAAAAACCGAGACTCTGAGAGACTAAGTGGCTGTATCCTTTCAGTAGCAGAGCCGTGAGTCAAACCAGTCTGTCTAGTTCCAAAACTCTTCATATTTCATGTTTCTCCACACATGTGGCTTTCTTTATATTAGTAAGTGGCTCATTATAAACTCCATCTTGTGGTTTTGGGCTAGACACCCTGGAGTCACTTTTGACTTCTCTTTTTCTCTCACGACCCACAGGTAAGCTGTTAGGAAAGCCCACCGGATCTTCCCTGATGATACACGCAGCATCCAAGCCCATCGCCACACCTCTCTGCTCCCACATTGGTCCAAGCACTCCCACTGCTCACCTGGAAGATGTGCTGGTTTCCCTGCCTCTGCCCTTGCCCATACTCTGTATTTATGGCACAGTAGCAAAGTGACTGATAAAGTGTCTCCAAACATTGCCTTCCACTGGCTTCCATCTCACTCCGGGTCAATGCCAACATCCTCACCAAGGCCTGCACTGCCCTGCACAGCTGAGCCCTCCTGTCTCTTCTCTAAGCTCATCTACTTCTTCCTGCCCTCATGCTTTGCCTTCCCCTAACTCTTCAAGCATGCTGCCGCCTCAGGCTTCTGCACTTTCTGTTCCCTCTGCCTGAAATGTTGCTCCTTTCCTGTCTTCAAGGTTTTGCTCAAATGTCACCCTGTTTAAAATCAACATGAATGCATTGGCACACCCTTTTCTCTCTCCTGCTTTATTATTCTTTATAGCACTCATCACCATCTGGTACACTATCGGTATAAACTTGCTTCTTTGTTTATTGTCTGTCTTCCGTGACCAAGTTTTCATCTGTTCACTGCTCCATCCCCAGCGCCTAGAAAAATGCTTACACATACGAAGTACTCGTTAAGTACTTGACGAATGAATGAATGAATGAGTAAATGAATCCAGCCCCTGCTTCTGGGGAAAGGTGTAATGACCTCTGAGCAGTGGCCACTGAAAAGACCAGGGGATCATGTTAGAAAGGGTTGTGCCCCGAGCCACTTGCTGCATTTCCTCTCCTTGGTGTTGGCACTGAGGGGGCATGCACATGACAGTGAGGAACATGTGGCCCCCTGCAGATCACCTTGTTTAAGGATCTCAGCAGGCTTACTGTCTTGTCCTGTCCACAGGGCTCTGGCCCCCACTCCTTGCTGTCTCTCAGCTCCTCTGGTCCGACCTGCATGTCCTTATCTTGCCCTGCCTCCCCCTTGAATCATTATCATTATTATCACCAGAATTAATAGTTATTAGGGTCTTCTCATGTACCAAATCTATGTAAGCTGAGTACATGTCCCTAAGTCATTGAAACCTCACGACAACTCTCCAGCATAGGCACTGCTGTTATCCCTGTTTTATAGATGAAGAAATTGAGGCTCAGAATAGGAAAGTAGCTTGCCCAAGGTCACACAGCTAGTGAGTGATAAAGACATCATTCTACTCCAGGCAACTTGAGTCCAATTCCTACCTCTCCTCACTGTGTTTCTGCTCAGGTATTGATAGCCTGGGATATCATGGTCCTTTATTTTCTACTCAACATGGCTTTGAGGTATGTCTGTAGCAATGAATCTAGGGCAGGGTTTCTCGACCTTGGCACTGTTGGGCTAAATAATTCTTTGTTGTGGGGGGCTGTCCTGTGGTTGATAGGGTGGTTAGCAGCATCTTTGCCTTCTATTCTCTAAGTACCACTCCCTTTTCCTGAGTGGTGACAACCAAGAATGTCTCCAGTTGTTGCCACCCCAGTTGAGAACCACTGTGCTAGGGGTGAACAGTGGGATGGATCATACTATTGGCTGATCAGACTATATGGACTTATGGCCGATGGCAAGGCTATGCCTGTGGGTCACCATGAGCTCCAAGGATCTCCTGGTGGGTTCCAAACTAATCCAACAATGTAAGTCCTATCTTGGTTCTTTTAGACATTGCCAAAGAAATTTGCTTTCACCTGTTACTGGGCTAGCTTCTCAATGGTCTTCAAAAAACAAAATAGCACAGCAGGCTTAGAGCCAGACGGCCTCGATTCAAAACTGAATTCCACCATCTGTTAGCCATGTGACCTTGGGAAAGTTGCTCCATCTCTGTGGACCTCACGTGTATAGTAAAAACAATCCTTGCACCTAGCTCATTGTGGGTGAGGATTCGCAGAGGTGACAACTGCAGAGAGCTCAGTGTAGGGACAGGCACATGCTAGTGTATAATAAAGGGAAGCTCTTGCTAGGAAGTCAGGTGTAGAAAGTTACTGAACATCAGTGTTCACATGTGAAAATTAGTGTGTGGCTGGAGTTTATGGAAAACTTTAATTTGGTGTTCTACCCCAAAAGTCCAGATGCCAAGTCATGCAGGGGGCACCGCCAAGCTCCCATGCACCTGAGCCCAGGAAAAGAGTGAGGAAGGCCTTCAACAATAGAGAGGAAGTGTGGTTATCAGCGAGAACCTTGAGCTGGTGCTGCTTCCAGTTGCCACCAATCCTGCCTTTTAATTATAAATTACCACTAGTCTAGTTTTTTCATTCACAATTTAGTTTGTTGGGGGATGTTTGCTTAACAACAGTAATTTGGGCTTATGATTTTTCAATGGCTGGGCTTTAAGGCATGTACGCATTGCAATTCAACTATGAGTCATCTATCTCCCATTTCTAAAGCCAGTCTCTCTCTAGTCTTCCCTCAAATTGTTTTGCACTATCACACATTCATATTATCTCTGAGTTCCTTTCCTGCTGGAAAGTGAGAACAGATGGGGCAGGCAGCTGTGAGGCCTTTGACCCTGCCCAGGTGGGCTAGAGTAAAAAAAAAAAAATGAGAGATCCTGTTCTAGATCAATCTTCCCTCTCCTTCCTGTTTTCTAGATGAGGAACTGAGGCCCTAAGAGGTGAAGGGTCAAAGGTCACACATAGGCACTAAAATCTAGTTCTCCTATCACCTGCCCTGGGCTTCCTCCACTCACCATATTACCCACATACGCCAGGACCCATTCCTCCACAGAGGACTTTGGGACCCTGCAAAGATGGCTTGAAATATCCCACCCTTGGGTTAGGGGCTCCTCCTTCTGCTATTGTTTTGGTTTGTAGTAGGAGGAGTATACATAATGTGTAAGAGTTGGGGCTCTGGAGGCAGACTACTTTCCAGCTATGTGACTCGAACAAGTTATTTCATCTCCCTATGCTTCAGCTTCCTCAACTGCAAAATAGGAATAATGCTACCACCAACCTCCTAGGTTTTGAAGAATGAAATCAGACAGTTCATGCAGCCTGCTTAGCACAGTGCCTGACATCGCAAATGCTCAGTGGATGATGATCATTGCTACTATTTTTAGATATTAACTTACATCCTGCTCCCTCCTGGAGCCTCTTAGGAAAAAGGATAATTTATAAAGCTTTCACGTCTATAAAGGAATTTCTTTTGTAGGACTTCATTTGGTCCTCAAAACAACTCAGGGTAAGAATTATTGTCCCCACCTCGGATATGGACAACTGAGTCTCAACAATGTGAAGACTCTGAACTCAAGTCTTGGGGCATTAAGACCAGAGCCCTTCCGCTCCCAATACTGCCTTCAGGGCTAACTTTGGCATCTCTGTACTCACATCCTGCTTTGACTCTTCCTCCTCAGGGACACTCTACTCTGTGGGCAGAGAGCCCAAAGCTGCTGTCTAGGAGTTTCTGGACCACTTGGACATCATTCTCCCCTGCCCTGCCTCGGTAGAGCCTCTCTTGCTAACTAGATACATGCAACCTTAGCAGAAGTAGCGGAGACTGCCCACTATGTCTTTAAACACATCCAAGAGAAAATGGCAAGGAGTAGGAACGCCCTTTTGATAGTCCCATCTGTCTGGCTGATGGGAAGCTGGCTGGGATGGGGTCTGGGTGAGGAGGGGATGACAGTTTCCAAACAGACTGCATGCCTCCCCCATGGGCTGTGAGCTGCACTTGCTGCTTGTGGGTGGGGAGAGGCCCTCAGGCGTCCCTGCAGCCCTAGGCCTGGCTCAGCAAATGTGCACAGAATGAATAAGACTGGAGCAAGGTCAAAAAACATCTTCCTCTGAAATGATCTCTAATAAAAAAAGACCTAAAGGAAGGGAGATTAAGCCATCTGCAGCAGAGACCCAGTCTAAGGGGCAGCTGGTAACTGGGTTGCTTCAGAACTGAGAGGATTTCCTGATCTCATCACAAGCGTGCAATGCAATTACACCAGAGAAGTAGCAACATCTACAGTTACAGTGGAAGATGGGGGCCTGCTCCAGAGTGAAGGAATCGGGATTCAGTTCTCTCTTGCACTGGGGGGCCGGCTGACAGGAGCATTCCAATCTCTGCGGCTGGCGTGGGAGAAAGGATTCAAGTTTAAGGAGTACCTACTATGTGTCAGGCATCGTGCCTGGCAGCTTGTCTCCCATTATATGCTTCAGTCATGCTAGCCTTTCCTTCTCAAACCTAGCTGTTTCTAATAGAGGACCTTTGTATGTATCATACCTGCTCTTCCTGTTTCTTCTTGCTCTTTGTATGTATGTCTGCTTAACACCATTTAAGTTTTAGCTTAACATTTTCTTCTCTGGAAAGCCTTCTCCAGCCCTAGGTAAAGTCATAATTCCACCCTGCCCCACCATCACACTCTTTCACATCACCCTTTTTTAGCCTCTTTAATGCAGCTCTCTGTACCCCTCCATTTTATTCGCTTGCTTGTTATCTGCTTCCCAACACTAGAATGTAAGCTTCTTGAAGATTCTTTCAGCATCGCTCATGGCTGTATGCATAAGGACAATGCGTGGCACATAGTATGTGCTCAGCAAATATCTCTTCTTATCTGGAAGCTGGGATTTTTTCCTATGGAGTTTTATGCAAATCTCCCAAACACTCCAGGAGGTGGTATAACTATTTCATTGTGTATGTGAAGAAACAGAGGATCAGGGGACATGAGGGACTTGTCCAGCTAATAAGTGAAAGAACTAGAATCTGAATTAAGACTGTGATTTCAAGGCCGTACCTTTAGATAAACTACATTGCTTCCTAGGAACCTCAGATCAGCATAATGCAATGACACTAGCAGTTAGCATCACCAAGATCCCTCAGTTCTCATCAAGCAACCTTCTGGTCCTAACCTGGTTTTCTAAGAAGATCATGTTGAGAGAAAAAAGTGCCAGCCATTTGGCATGAATATTTCATGTTGCCTGGCAGTTTTCTCTCTCAAGAAAAGTTAATAACCAGGCATTTCTATTTAATATCCAGTCTTGTGAGAAATTGGTTGAGATGAGCCCCCACCTTGCCCCTGCCCCGTGAAGGATGTCCACTCTTGTGGATATTGGTACATTTAGCTCCTGATCAAGCTTAGCTGAGAAGCAAGGCCTGGAGGTTGGGGTGGCTGCCATGTGAAATTTGGGATGAATGAGGTATGCTCAGATGACACTTGCTTCAATACTTTGGGCCAAACAGCATCACAACACAAATCTCCTTGCATGGAATATCTCATCAACCCCAGAGGGTGGCCCATTTCTTTCAAGTGATATCAAATGAAACAAAATTCCTGAAACAGCAAAGGATGTGGGCATTGCCTGGAAGCGGGCTGTTGTGTGATGGTCTGCCTGGCTTAGTGTTCCTTAGAGCCCCCTTCTGTCTACAAGTGAACCCTCAGGCCCATCCCCACCTGTAGCTGAGTCTCAATTGGGGCTCCAGAATAAGCACGCCTCTCCTCAGGTCTGGCTTTGACTTGATGTCTCCATTCTAATTGGAGTAATCTGTCTTATATATCTGGACTCTGGTTGCTGCTGAATCCCAGTCCTAGTGATGGAAAATTCACTTCACACGGCTATTTTTGTGGCTGTCTAAGGCAAAGGGAGTGGGGAAGGGGCAGTAGCCTCCTGATTCTCTCTTTTTCAGGTAGAAGGCTCCCCAGATGGGCAACTTCTGGAGGTTATTCTGAGAGTCATAGAGACATCCAATCGAGAGCCCACTCCTTCGTCTTTCCCAGCAATTTTGTAAGCACTCAGTTTCCTTTTATACCTAAAATGACTGTTTCTCTTGCCTGCACTAAACCAAGGCCCACACATCCCACTGTGTGCCTGGTCTTGGGCTAAGCTGTAGGGATAAAGAGGCAAATAAGACAAAGTCCTGCTCCTGAGTAGCTGAGTCTACTCAGCTACTGGAACAGGAGCTGGGGGTGGGTAGAAACATGAAGGAGACCCCTGGAGAGACCTTTGACAGAGGGAAGTCCAGAGGCTGCAGATCACAGAGTGGATATCTGGGTGTCAGAGAAGGCTCTCCTGAGCAGCCTCCCAGGACAAGGATCGTTTCTCAAGGAAGAGAAAGAGAGCCATGACCATCTTGGTGGAGAGAGACGATGTGCAAAGTTCTTCCAGGAACCCATGTCCTGCCTCTTATCTTCAGGAGGCGACCTCACTTCCTACAGACTGACTTCTGAAACCACCTCTCTGTCGGCCTGGAGCTACCCACAGTGACTTGCAGGACCTGCTTCAGCCTCCTGGCTTGCACTCTGAGACCTTCCTATGTTAGCACTGGTTTACCTTGAAGCTAACCAGTTGCCAAATGTTATCTATCTACTGCCTGCCACCATGGATACAGTGCCAAGTGATTTCCATGTGCCCGCTCATTCACTCTTTCATTCACATGCTCATGCATTCATCCAGCATGTATTTCTTGAGCACCTACTAGATCCTTGGTACTGCTGTAGGCATGGGAGACACAACATTGATCCGAACAGATGTGAGCATGTGGATGCTCACATCCTAGTGGGGCAGACAATCAATGAATAAATGAACAAAATACATAATATAGCAGGTGATGATGAATGCTATGGGGGAAAAAGTGCTATGGAAAAAGTGCTAAGGCAGGGAAGGGGACCAAGGAACGCCAGAGCTGGCTGCAGTCTTAAATAGGTTGCCAGGCCAGCCTCATTTACAGATCAGTAAAGATCTAAGGTGAGTGAAGGAACCAGCCATGCAAATATCTCAGGGGAAAAATACAGGCAAAGGGAAGAACAAGGCAAAAACCTCAGGTGGAAGATCCTTGCATCCTCGACTGTGGTTGACCTCAATTGATGGGTCAGGAAACTAGGGTGATCTTGGTCATGTTTGCCCAAGGTCACAAAGGTAGAGTTCGTAAGCCTGTGTGATCTGTCACAAAGCCCACATAGGCACTCTTTCCTGCTGCTCATCCTCTCCTGGTGCTGGGTTCCGGATGGCTGGCAGGTTTTTTTTACCCCTGCCTGTGGCCTGACTTGGCCTGTCAGGTCATCAGTCCTGTCCTTTCTCCTCCTGGCCCAATCTGTGTTCTATGTTGACAGTTGACAGAGAGCTTGCCTCACTTTTGACAGGACAGCAGTTTCTATATTTAGGCAACTCATGAATCCTTGTGGGATTCTGATGAGTGGCTGTCTTCCTGGGCTCTCACTGGAGTGGCTCTCCCCCGGGATTCAGACGTTAATGTCCCCTGTGATCTCTCCCATAGGAGTTATTGAAGGTGGTGGAACTGACCCCATTCTTCCAGAAATGGCAGTGACATTGGTTGGGTAGAGAACTGACCAGGCTCTCTGGAAAGAGTTTTCCCCAAACCATAAGCACACATACACAATTACACACACACACATACAACTATACACACATACGCACACAACCCTCCTGATTGTTGGCAGGGGTTTGCTCAGAGCTTGGGGGCTTCCTAACAGCTGTGTCTTCTAATGAGCCCTTTGTAATAATAACCCACCTGTCAAGAATTGCCCTGCAAACTGTGAGTGACCTTCCAAGGCAGGGACTTCAGTGACCCTTCCCTTTTCTATACCTAAATTTCCCTAACATCCCCATCATCATTAGGAGGCATTAATTTGGCTGTTCTTTCTCCCTGATGCTTTGCTAACCTCCACTGCAGGAATCAAGTCCCCACTCTTCCCTCACCATGCTCTGTTTACCCTTTAACCCTGGTTTGATAAGCCCCCTTCTCCTCATACTTAATGTGCATTGTGACTCTTTTTACTATCTCTACCATCTCTAGCACACTAAAAGCCATTTCAGACTTAAGAATAACAGAGACTAAGTGAGCACTTGCACAGAACATTGTAGCTGGTCCTGAGGCCCCACTGGTCCTGGGCTCCTACCTGAGCCTGCTCTGAACCCAGAGTTCCTGGTACTCCTTGTACTAAAAGGCCTTTATCTGAGGTGACCCTGGTCATGTTTGGCTTATAGCCTGCTTGCCCCTTGGTCAGTTCTGGTATCTGGGGTGGAGGAGGAGGAGCTAAAGTCTTGCTGTGCCCTGCTGGGATTTGCAGAACACCTGATGGGGATGGATGCTCCACTCCAGCTGTATTAATGTTCATCAAAGGAAACTAAGACCCTGAGAATGGCTCAGTTTGGGGTCAGGTAGTTTTTTAAGAGAAGGGTGTGTGTGTGTGTGTGTGTGTGTGTGTGTGTGTGTGTGTGTGTGTGTGTGTACATAGGGTACAGGAGTGTTTATGGGTGTTTTAAAGGCTGATTGGGAGGGAGTTTGGTGGGGGTGAGAAGTCTAGTTAAACTTTAAGTGGGCCAGCCCTGGAATCAACCATGAAAGACTTCCTTCTGGGTTCCCTGGTGCCCGATGCTACTGTAACAAAGTCCCTTCTCACCATTTAAGAAACTCAGTTCCAGAGAGAGTGGCAGAGACATCATCACTGATTGGTGCCTCTACTGCCAAGATTCTCAGCTACTGTTTGAAGAGAGGAGCAAGGACGGTAAGAGGTAGTGAAGGATTTACCTTTTTCATATAAGAGCTTATCAGTGGGAGATGGTTCTTGTAGAGACTAGTTATAGAACTGACATTCTTTCACTCAATATTTACTGGAGATCCACTGATATATTCCAAGCATTGTGTGAGGGTGTGAAAGGGTCAAGGATATAAATGAAAGAATAAATGACTTAACAATTTGGATAGCACCTTCTAAATTGCTGTAGTGGACACTGTAATACACTGAGAGCTCAGGCATGCATGAACTCTGGACTCAGTCCAACCTGGACTGAATTCCAGGTGTGAGTCCTTGGATAAGATATTTGATAATAATTGTTATAATTTATAGGGCACTTGTGCCAGGAACTGGTCTTAGCCCTTTTCCTGAGTTTACTCAGTTGCTTTAATCTTTAATTTCCTCATCTGGAAAATGAGAATGATAGTCCTTTTCCCACTGGATTGTTTTGAGGATTACATAAATTAATAGTCATAAAGTTATATTTTTGATAGGTGCTTATGAAATATTACTTCTCTTCCTTTCTTCTCTGCTCTCAAGTACTTCACAGTCGAGAGTCAAGTTCTAAAGTATTATGGGGGTCCAGAAGGGCAAGGAGTTCCCTTTAGCTGTTCAAATGAAGAAATGCTTATTCTTACCTTGTTTCTGGGGTCGCTGAACCCTATCCCTCATTCCATACTGCAGGTGTCCCTGAGGTCTGGGCATGCCTCATGTTCCAGGTCCCCTGAGTAAAGGCAGGACCTATTTCTTTAGGACTTTATTTTAAAGGCCACCCCTACTAGCCTTGTCCTTGTGGTAATTGGGAGGAGATGGGCTGTAGGGAAATGCAACAAGAACTGGGACAGCAGGCAGAGCCCAGAGCCTGAGCAAACAGAATCCTGCTCTCCTGCACTGGAGGAAAAGCAGAATAACATCAGGGTGGCTCTGCAGAATGCATCTCAACAACTCATCAGGGAATGTCAAATTCAGCTAAAGCCTTAGAAATGACAGTGATTTATTTGTTTCCTCTGAAGAGCTCAAAAAGAGGCAGGATTTTGACTTGCTCCTATGAAAAGAACATCATTTGGTAACAGACTGGAATCACACAATCAATACCTTATGGCTGGAAGAGATAGCAATGCTATCTCCGAGGCAGGTTGTGATGATTAAATGAGCCAGTTTCTCATACAGGGTTTGGCACATAGGTGCACCCTGCCCGATCATGTGATCCAACCCTCTTGTTTTAATGATGAAGTGTCAGGTCAGCATATAACTGTTAACACATCCCAAGCCACTTTTGTCATCTGCACTTTCTCTTTTACAGGACCCTGGTGCCATAAAACCAGTATGTCCTCTTGTATGTGTCCTCCATTTCTTTTGGTGGCACCATTCCCCCAAGTGAGCCAGCCCTAACCAGCCTTAACAGGCAGCTGGCATTCCTCTCTTGACCTCTATTCAGTCACTTGACAAGTTGCAAGGGTGCTACTCCTACAGTGGACCTCAGTTCTGCTTCTAGCTTATTAGTACTGCTACTATCACCCTAACTAAGGTCCTTTCTCACCTGGACCATTGTCAGTACCTCAAAAATTGTCTCCCAATCCTTCAACCTCCAGTTTTTGTGTCTCTTTTCTCTAAACAATTCTACGCATGATGCCAAATAGATATTTCCAAAGGCAGTTGTGCTTTTACCTCTTTATTCAAAAACTTTCAATGGCTTCTCATTGCTTATTGTATTAGGCTCTGCAGAGGTCCTAAGGATTTGGATATAAAAAAAAAAAGAGTTCTTGTTCTCAAGGGACTTAAAGCCTGATTGGCGTGGGAATGGAAGGAACAGATATGTCAATAGACAATCTGCAAGGAGAGAGAATGGTGATGGGAGAACAGAGGAGGGCATCTCGCCTACCCTCGGGCAAGGGTAAAGATGGCATCTTCCATTATCACTGGTTCCACCCACACCCCAGCTCCCTCCCCAGCTCCATGAATGGTTCAGCCTCTGCTGTGTCTCTTCCTTTCAACTCCTCTCTCACAGCCCATGCTGCTCAGAGAGTTTGACGAAAGGAACTAAATGAAGAAAGATGCATTACAACACCCTAAGCTCTACTGTAAAGATTCAATTAGACATGGCATGTAAACCACTGAGCTTAGTGTCTCACAGACAGCAAGCCCTCACTACAAGTTAGCTATTTATTATTACAGATAAAAAACTAGAGGCTCAGGAAGGTTATGTAATGTACCCAGAATGACACATTAAGCGGGGGAACCAGACTTTGAACCCAATTCTGTCTGTCTTGAAATTTCTCCTTTCTCCAAAATGCCACTCAAATTGGAGATGTGTCTCTTAGTGTCTCTTGTGGCCCTTAGGTTAATGGAGATGATCCCAGGAAGCCCTGGAATCAGTGAGGTCCCAGCTGTGCCTCAAATGCTTCTCTCATACACACAGTAGAGGAGGTCCTGGAGAAGAGGTCTGTTCAGAATGCCTCTTGCCAGCCCCTTCTTGGCCCAAGCCCATTTTCCCAGTCATCACTGCTACCTCTGGTAACTCATTCTCATTTAGACTCCACTGTAATAACATCTTTAGAAATAATAATAATTTTTGCAGGCTTGGATAGGTCTCTCAGTGCCCTTTTGTACCAGAAATTACACAGGACCTCTCAAGATGGGTCAACCTACTTCAGAGCCAGTCCTGTCCTATGCGAGGAAGGTAACAGAGAAGAGAGAGCTTTCTGGAAGCTAATAATGTGGAACTAACAGAGGATCGTACTCCCAGCAGTGCTGGAAACATGCAGTCATTACGTGGGAATGGGGGAACCCTTCCAAGAGAACCTAGTCTAGCCATGTCGTCCTTTGGGTAAATTCTTCCTCAAGTTTTATGCATTTGAAAATACTTTTCGTGAAACTGTCTGGAAAGGAGAACTAAACCTATTGGTAGGGGTCCAAATGTCAGGACCCTGATTCAGAAGGACTCAGTACACTGAAGTCTAGATATATGAAGCCCATCGGTGATTACTTTTGTCACAGAAAGATTCCCTTCTAAATTCCCTTCGAGTAGGAAATGGCTTCCCATTGTCATTTGTAAAACAGATCATTAACTATTTGACTAGAAAATGGGGAGCATGAGGTCAGACAAAATTAAAGACACAAGTAGGAAAAATCTACCAGCTGAAGGTCCCCTAGATTAGCTCTCAAAGAGAATCCAGGAGGGGAAGGGACCTTAGTCCTTTACAGTCTTGTTTTCACAGCATAGTCATTCCTGCCTTGCAGGCTTCACTGAAGGCATTTGTCTAAATACTTGTGCAGCTCTCTCACATATACACCAAGTGACCCTGTGTTTCTCATATCCTCCACTGCCCCCTGCCCCATCCCCCACAGAAAAACAACTCAAGAAAGAGCTAGAAACCCAGCAGGACAAAGAATGAGAATTTCCTGCATACAGGGTTTTAAAGATCTCACAAGTCATAAAAGGGCTAAAGATCAGGTCGCTCATATCCTCCTAAGACACCTTTCTAACAGCATTCACATCAAAAGCTTTTCTAGCAATGGGGACTGCTCTACTTTCGAAGGTGACCCATCCCACTTTGCCCAGCCCGATATGAAGATCTCCACCCACTTCACAGGCCTTCAGATGTATGACACTATGGGCCTCAACCAAGGGAAACAGATATCAAGCCTGGTGCTGGCTTCTCAGGGTCCAACATGCTCAGAAAAGCATCAAGCCCCTTAATGTGCCGATGATTGGATGTACTCCATGAGCCCAAGGGGCAGTAAGGTAGTACCAGGAACTGGAAGACTCAAGCGCTTAGTCTTATTTTGCCCCTGGCTCTCTCTAACAGCCGGGAAATATTACCATTTTTTTTCTACCTAGGAAATCTCATCAAAGTCCATGGTTTTGGATGACCAGCAAATTCCTATTTCTATACCAAACTTCTTCTCAGAACTCTAGGCCTGTAAATCCTACTGCTTATTTAAAATTATGCTTTATTACTCTTAGAGTCTTTTCAAACTCAATATATCCAAACTTGGTCATCTTTTGGGGACCTGATCCCATTGAACGGTGCTGTGATGCACAAGAGTCACCTTTTCAATCCTCTCTGTCCATATCCTCTCCCTAATCCATTACCAAGTCCAACTGATTTTACCTCCGAATTACATTTCAATTCCACCGAATTTTCTCCATCACTATCATCACATGTTTATTATCCATTACTGGTACTCTTGCACTTGAACTCCTACTAGGTCTCCCTGCAATTGGCCTTCCTCCAATGGGTTCACCAAATTAAAAAGTGACTCCTTCGCAGTACAAATTCCATCATACCTCCCTGCTTAGAACTGCTCAAGGGTTTCCCACTGTCCTCAGGATAGAAGCACAACCTTTAAACACAGGGTCTAAACCCTGGAACATGGCCTCAGTCTCTCCCTAGATATTTTCAGCCTCATCTTGCTTTACCATATCCTCTCACAAGGCCTTTGCATTCCCTCTGTCTGGAGAGCCCATCCCTGCCCCCATAGTCTAGTTAAATCCTCATCCTTCAAATTCAACTTAATGGCCAACTCCCACCTCGTACACTCTCATAGCACTGGGGCCCTCTCCCTCATTGCACTGGTCAGAGTTGACACGTTTATTTCCACTAGTATAATTCTTTGATTAATGTCTGTCACTCCTACTAAGTTTTAAACTCCATGAGCGGAGGGAGCATTGGGTTTGTTTCTGTTCACTTGTACATTATTCCCCCTGGTAGTACAGTGCCTGCTACATAGAACTTTTCTAATAATGACTAATGGCATGGATGAATAATATAAATAAAGCCTGTACTTTATATACAGACTGCCAGGGCAGAGGATGAGTAGGGACAATATTTTCCATGTGTGGAGCAGCCTTGGGAGCCAGTGAAATCCCCAGCCCCTACCCTTGCCATGGGCAGCAGATGTCTATGGTAAAATAAAAGCCCAGTTCTGCATGGCAGATGAGCATCTCACCAAATATAGTGGGAAAGGTAGTGGTTTTCACTCTGCAAAGGGCACACACTGGCTCTCTGTGGCATGGTGTGCAGGCTGCAGCCCTGTGTGTAAATCCTTACACTTGGAGACACAGTCACAGTGCAGGCCCTCTAAACAGCCACTTTGTCCCTGCTAGGGATGCCTGTCACACATCAGGAGAGCATCCTGTAGAGGCGATACCTTTCCTCCAGAGTTCATGAGGATTTCTCAGCTATGAGCTATTATAGGTCGCAGAGCTCAGTAGTGTGTTTTAGTGCAGTGTTTCTCAAAGTGTGGTCCCCAGAGTAGCAGCCTCAGCATCTTCTGGGAACTTGTTAAATATGAAAATTCTTAGGCCCCATCTTGGTTCTACTGAATGAGAGACTCGGTGGGGGGGAGGGGCGTGTCCAACAACCTGAGTTGAATAAGCCCTCCAAGCTGTCACTTCATTTCACGTAGTTTTGGGGTCCACAAATACATCAGAAAGGACATCAGCATTGGAAGGTGCAAGCCAGATTTAGAATCCTGGCTGCCTCCTTGCTCAGCTGTGAGCCCTGAGCAGTTCCTTTGTTGGCTTGAACAGAATTTTCTCATCTGTGAAATGGGGACATTATTCCCTTCCCCACGGAGACATTGTGAGAGTTCTCATGTCATGTGTCCGGCATACTGCAGGTGCTCCATAAATATCATTTCCCTTCCCTCTTTTACCCCTCACCCTATCCCCATCCTGTTTTATAAATGAGGAGGCCGACTCAGGAGTCAAGTCACAAGGGGAGCATAAAGGAGAGCCAGGTGGGGACGCAGTCTGATTCTTTGTTCTGAACTACACCACTTCGGAGGGTACTAAAATCAGAGAGAGACAGGTCTGAATGACACAGCACCACATCCTGACTGATGTCAGGATGAGTGACCAGGGAAAAAAACTCAAAACTGCCACAGACCTCAACTATCTGGTGCCAAGCTTACAGGACCACTCTGAACTGCTTAAGAGGCCAAAGGCTCCAGTGCAAGGTGAGAACCTGGGGGCCTCTGTTTGGGCAGCTGGGCCTGAGTGGGAGATGGGGGATGCATTTTTCCTGGCCTTTTTCATGGCCCCTTTCCTGCCTCCTGGAGGGCAAATGGGGGAAGGGCCATGAATGGCTGAAAGTTCATAAAGTAAACAAAATGCTTTGAAGTTATGAGTGCGACCTGCTTACAGAAGACAGGCATCAGGCCCCAGGTTAAGAGTACTGGCTTTGAATCAACAGATCTGGGTTCTGAGTCATTTAATAGCCATGAGATATTGGGCAAATGTCTTAATTTCCTCAAGTGTCAGTGTTCTCATCTGTAAAATGGAAGGGGCAGGGGAGAATAGCACTCTCTATCCAGGACTGCTGAGAAGATTAAATGAAAAAGTTCCATAAAGCTACAAGTACCTTGCCTAACACAACATGAGGATACCATCCATGCTACCCCCTTTTCCCGATCTTGGCCTCTGCTGGCTAATTCCTGTGTCCCAGATAAAAATAAACTTTGATGAGCTATCTGCTCCATTAACCTGGTTGAGTGAAGGCTTGACAAGTCCTTTCATGGCCTCAAGAGTCTGCTCTGCAGGCAGCAGGAGACCAGGTGTATTAGCTTCTGGTGGTCCAGAAAGAACTGAAGGAAGGTTGAGTGAAAGAATATGGGCAGACTTCTCTGGACCCAGTCATTTAGAAAAATTTGACAAGTCCTGAAAATCAAATCCAGGTGTCAGTTTATTCATTCATCAAAAATTCAACAACATTTACAGCTGTATTCATGCCGGAGATATCAAGATTAATAAGATATGGTTTTTGCCTTTGGGGAATTCATATCTTAGTCGGGGTGCAAAGTACTCGATGGCTTTTGTGCCCCTGTAAAGTAATTGGGGCTCTCCATAGACATTCTCCTCTTCCCAAACACAGGGTAGGGCAGAATTGCACTCCCCTGCAATATGACTTCTGGCCATATGTGGCTTGCTTTGCCACATAGTCAAAGGGAACACACGCCACTGCATAGGAATGCAGTGACTCCCTCTACCTGCCCTGGGAATGATAGCAGCTCATATGGAGATGGATTCTGTGTCCCTGAATGATCTGCTGTCAATCCACATTGGACACATAACATGAGCCAGTGCTAAGCCACTGCTCTTTGGGGCTGTATATTACACAGTATAACCCAGATCATTCTGACTGACATGGCCACCAATCACCACACTGACCCAGACCTCTTTGCCATTGATTTGGATGAATTCTCACCTCTGCCTAGCCCCACTCCTGCCAAAACTAGAACTTAGTTTTTGGGGTTTTTTTTTTGTAACCAGACTTTAAAACCCTAAGCAATAGAATAAAATTACTCTTATTTCTAATGAACATGAAATGACTTACATAAAGCTAACTACTCTGGTGATTAAAAAATAGTCGACATAGAATATTAACATTTTTTCTTCTACTGCTAAGTGGCTTATTAAATTGATACTGATTAGGCATTTTTCTTTTGCAAAATCTCACGCTCTGCAACTGAAGGCTTGCACAGTTTTCAGCACAAGATCTGATCTGGCTGAAATGCTTTTTTTCCTCTTGATCTCTTTAGGGGCATTTTTAGCTACATCTTCCAAGTAGCTGTTGGCAAAAGGCAAGTCCTGAGGGTCATTTGTGAGCCCCAATTTCCAAAGACATTTCTGAGTTAGTGTCACTTTATTTTTAAAATCACTCCTTTTTGCTTTATTATTATTTAATTATTTTGCCTTTGCAGGACTATGGAGATAAAAAAATTCACAAATGAGAAAAAAAAGACTTTTTCCCTCCCAGGCTAGGTGTGGTGCCTGCAGCAGGTTGAAATGACTTAATGTGGCTCCATATGCGGAACAACAAAGCTCTACTGTTAAAGAAGAGCACTTCTCAGTTTGTAAAAGCTAGCTCTTTCATTCACTAAGACTAGTTGCTGCTGCCTCCCAAGCATCTGTGGAGTCCATTCATTGCTCTCCATCTCTGCCGCTGCCCTTCTCTCTTCCCTGGGTGGCTCCATCTTTCTACTAATCAGTCTTGGTGCTCTCAGGCTTGCTTTTCCAATGTATTCACCTTGCAGCCAAGAGCAATCTTTGTAAAATACAAATCTGCATATGTTATGCCTCTGCTCAAAATCCCTCCCTGCTGTTTTCTAGGAGAAGCCTAATTTTGGCACCCTCTGTGATCCCCTCCCTGCTCACCTTTCTGGTTGTCTCCCTGCCTCTCCTGCTGTATAGCAGCAAGCTGTGACCTCTAGGAAGATGCCATATTCTTATCTCCTGAACTCTGCACAGACAGTCTTCCCTTCTTGGAATGTCATTTATCTGTTCTCTAAAACTTTTTCATCCTTCAGGTCCTGCTCCTTCTCTGAGAGGTATCTATTTTTACCTTATCATGACTGGGCAGATGGCATGCTTTGGGCTTTCCTATAGAGCTGTAGAGCTTTCCACATTGTGTTGAAACTAATCATTTGTCTGTCTCCTGCATTAGATTGTGAGCTCGTTGAGGGCAGGGGGGTATATCTCATTTCCCTTTATTCTTCCAGAGCCTGGCACATAGTAAGTGATCAGTAAGGACTTGCTGAATATGGGTAAAAGAACCTAGTATGTCATTTGATCTTGACAACAATTCAGGAATGTAGGTTGAGCAAGAACTATCCCCAGTTTCACAGGTAAGGAAACTAAGGCCCAGAGACAGACAGTCTGAATGCCATCTTTCCATAACTTAATGCTGCTCCCCCAGATGCCTAGGTCTGAATGTCCCATCCTTAGAGCACTTGAGAATGGCCACCACAGGAAGGGTGAGGATGATGCCCAGGCAGCCTCACTTCACAGGCACAGGGGACAGAAAGAAAACAGTAGATAGATGGATTTGGGGCAAGACCTACATCTGCACATCGGATCTGAATCAGTCAATTCTGAATCTGAATGCCTTTGTTCTATGTCTAAAGATATGAGTGGCTGGGAACGGCTTGCATCCATAAGTAAAATGGGATTTCTGGTAATACTCACATTGTTTTCCGCATTGCAGTTCCTCCAGTGTAATGATGGTGCATGTATGAGGTGAGAGAAAGTTCTAGACATGCAGAGGGATCCCTCTATGCCCCACTGACCCTCGACCTGCTTAATAAATTGGGTTAAATGAAAGCCAAAGAGATTCTGTGGCTCTTTTTTTATAGTGAATGAACCTCCAGAAATCCTGGAGCCCTCATATGTGAAAAGGGGCTCCCATGTTACTGGGTAAACATAGCAGTTGCCATGAACACAGGAAACATGTAAGAAGGAGAATTGCAATGGTGAGGGACATGGATATGACCTCGGACAAAGGAAGAAGGAAAAATGTTCCTGGGGAGGAGATATTGCTATCAGATAAAGGAGGCACCAAACACAACAAATCAAGGTGGTAGACTTCTATGGATGAAAGTTTGTGCCCCCCAAATTCATATGTTGGAACATAATGCCCAATAGGATGGTATTAGGAGGTGGGAAATTTTGGAGGTGCTCATAAGGGTAGAATCTTCATGAATGGGAGTAGTGATTTTGTAAAGGGGACCCCAGGCAGATCCATTGCCCCTTCCACCAAAGGAGGATGCACTGAGAAGGTACCATCTATGAATTAGGAAGAAGGCCTCACCAGACACTGGATCTGCCAGTGCCTTGATTTTGGACTTCTCAGAATTGTGAGAAATAAATGTTGTTTGTAAGTCATGGTCTATGGTATTTTGTGATAGCAGTTTGAACAGATTAAGATGTGGACAAAGCGAGAAAGGGATGGAGTGACTTAGAGGTGGAGTCTCGGCTTCATTCAGGAAAAAGGAGCTGGGATACATGACTGGCATTCTGCTCTGTCTTGCTGAAACACAGTTGTCTCCCATCAGCAGCCATACTGCTGTGAGAAATGCATAAGTAAGCTATCTACTCTTGTGTGTATCCTTCAGTCCTAGAGGCCGTGACTGGAGGCATCAATGTCTGGGAACCTGGTAATGGTGGAGACCCAAGCTAGGGCCTAGGATCATTCTCTCACTCATTTGCTCAATGAACACATCTTCTGTATCTACTGTGTGCCAGGCATTGTGCATCCTGGCCTCTAAAGGGGCACAGTCTAGTCATCATCAGACTAGTCGAGTTCTTGACCTTATCCCCGTCACAGCCTCTGTGAGAACCTGATCAGAACTGGGACCTTCTTTCTGGAGAAGGATGAATCTAGTGTGCGCACGCATGCACACACACATCTGTGTGCGGTTCAGGAGGTTCCTGGAATCCGCTGAAATTCAGCCATTGACCCCAGGTTAACAGCCCCTAGTATAGTTGGGGAGACAGGCACATAAACAGCCATGTGATATGAATCGTGGACCTGAGAAACTACAAGTGAAGTCCCACCCTTTAGGGAAAATGGAGTTAGAAAAGACTGGGCTTGTATTTATTGAGCACCTATTATATGTCAGGGATGGTGCTAAGTATCAGGAACAGAATGGTGAATAAGGCCATATAATCCTTATCCTTTGGATCTTACAGTACCGTTGTCAGGGGCAGTAGAATTTGAACTGAGTCTTGACGTCAGGAAAGAAGATGGCAGGAGGATGGGGGCAGTCCAGACGGAAGGCACGGCTTTAGTTGGGAAGAATGGGCTGAGTTATAAAAGAACTCAGGCATCATCTTCCCCTCTGCTCCTTGACATCGACTAGATGAGATTGGTTTCCAGTGCTCATTCTGGAAGGATACAGCCCAGCATAGGAGGTCCCACGGAGGAAGGGGAGGCTTCGTGTGTGTGCATGTGCACGTATACAAACGTGAATGAGGGAAAGTGTGGACTCTGTGTCCCCTCCTGCCTCCCTGCAGCGATGCCCAGGGCCATCATGGGGAGTTGCCACATGCAAGGCACTACCGAGGTTTCTTCCATGATCTTAGCATAGAGCCATCCTGGGAGAGAGCTTTCTCTTTCTTTCCCCACATTGGCTAGAATTATAAGTGTGTTAGAAGTGGAAGCTCATTAATGGTTTGGATACTAAAGAGTCTCTGGGGTCCAAGGCAATCCATACAGCTTCTTTGCTTTTGTGCATAGCCATGAATAGGGATGGGGAGGCAGGGGACCCAGGCGTGCAGCTGTCATCTCAGCTACCTCTTCTTTGGGCTCAAGGCTAGTTTTTTTTTTTTTTTTTCTTCCATTTTAATGGAAGAGAACAGGTTCCTGCTTTCTTTTCAGTTTCCTGGCCCCCTATCATATTTTTGGCAGATTCATTGCTGGCAGTAAGAGGACGTTTTGTAACTACCACAAAACAAATGTTAAGTACAAAAAAAATAAGAAGAGATCCTTTTTTGGATAGAAAAAGAATGAAGACATGTCTGGCTTTGTAAAATTACTGTCAGTCAGTAGACATATGGGTTCTTGAAAAATTGGGCAGAAATCATAATATTGTTGAAAGGATCCCCCAAATGCATCCCACTCTACCTGGCAAGCTCTTATTTTTCCTTAAGAACCTGCTTAAATGGTCCCTCCTTTTTAAAGCCTTTTTTAGACACACTTTAGTAGAAGGGAATATATTTTTGTTGCATCTCTACCATGTGCCAAGGATTGGGCTACATAGATATTATCTTAAATCATCATTTCTACAACCCCATAGATAGGTGACAGGAACATTTTACAGGTGAATAAACTGAGGCTGTGAAGTTAAGAGTCTTGTATGAGGTTCTACAGCTCATAGTTGATGAGGCCAGAAGTTGACACCAGGTTGGCTAATGCTGAAGTTCATTCCATGTTCATTATAAGTAGCTGCAGAGTGAGTTCCTCTGCTCAAATGATCTTTTCATTCTGACCTGCCACCATTTTAAATCAATTGTTGACTGGTTCTTCCTTTCCATTTGGTAGGACTCCTTGATGCCAGGACCATCACAGCCTTCCATTAGGCCAAGCATGCATCTAATATTTGCAAGCAGTATTTGTGGAATGAAATTCCACAAAGGAACTGATAATAGCTTCCTTCTGAGTTGTTTTATCTGCAATCATTTTCAGTCTATCTGTATTCCCTTCTTTTATTTCTTAGCTTGCCTTTGTGGCTCTCTCAACAAAAAGCAAGGCTATCTCCACTTTAAGAACCCTAGCCTCTCTTCATATCCTACAAGTAATAAAAACAATTGGAAAGGATTGTCTAGGAAACTATGAAAAGATTTACTATAAGATCTCAACCTTAAATCCTAATTCACTGGAAAAAAGACTTGGCCAACAATGGTTGTATTTATTTCCAACTTTCAGAAATGTAGCTTGAGACCATCTAGCTACTGCTCAAGATACAAATACCCTGAACATTTGTTTCTTCTCCTGTTTCTCCATCACAATCCCAACTATTCAGTTTTGGTCCCCTATCTTGGCAGGTGTTCTCCATGTCATGGCTTCCTGCTTTTGCCCACAGTGGGAAGAGGAAGCAAGAGGTCTAAGCAGAAGCAGGATTGTCAGCCTTCAGAAAGCTCTTCCACCCAGCCCACCCAATCCCTTTAATAGATCCACTCACAATAATAATTATAACAATAATTATAACAATAACAATATATGCCAGGTACTATGTACTTTCTATGAATTAACTCATCCAAACTTCTCTGCAAACTTCATTTTACAAATAAGGAAACAGAGACACAGAGTTGTTAAAGAGATTTTCTTAACAGAGCTACAAAGTGGCAAAGCTGATATTTGAATCCAAGCAGGCTGACTACAAAATGTACAAGTTTAACAACTTTGTATTGACATCTTACCATAGGCTCTGGGAGCATCCCAGGATCACTCTATCCCCATCCAAACAACCTATTGACCACTACGTGTTGTGCCCAGTGCTCCTTGCTCCTGTCCTCTTTATTTCAGCTTCTGAAGTTGTCTTAGACACTGGCTTAGGAATATTTCCTGCTTGTCTTAGGTGCTCTCTTCAGGATGTAGTCATACTTATGTTCTCAAGTTCTACACACTGCGTTCCTGGATTACCGACCCCACTCCTCCATCAGGAGAGGGCGATCTGACTCTGCCTGCCAAACAAGCAAGATTCTCAGGCATGCAGCCAGTTTTCCTAATGAGGTGCACTTTTCTCGCAAGATGTGCTCAGTTAGAGGAGGTGTCTTGTTAGTGGTACTGTTAGTGGCCAGAGCTCAGGCCTCAGACACATGACCACGTGGTGCCTGGGGAAGCATCATGGAGGTGGGGAGTGTCACCTTGTATTCCTGCAGGTTCCCCCCCCCCCACACACACACACACTGGATCCCTCTATTCTCAGCATATTCTGAAGCCAGAAGCCAGGTCAGCACTGAGGAACATCCCCATCCCTCCCAAGGGCCCAGTGCTGGAGAGGTGGGTGGAGGGAACACTGCAGTTTTATTTGAAGCCCCTCCTCACTCTACCTTCCACAGCCACTCCAGCCCCTACCTGGCTCGAAATCACAATAAGTCCTTGGCAGTGATTTGGAGCTTGCCAATTTACAGAAAAAATTTCTACTAGAAAACATGACCAGGAGACTCATTCAGCTGCTTGGGGACCCTCTGATGTCTAGAAACCATGTTTTTTAAAGCTACTTACTAGAGACCAGAATCCTAACTCTAAAGGACATTTGGGCACATTTCTCACTTCTTGAGCCTGTGTGTATGTGTAGTTCTGTGCAGAGGACAGCTCACAGACTTACTGGTGTGTCTCTGGGGAGGGGGAGGCCCTGTCAGGCAAGTCTGGCTGGCTAAATGCTCAATTCCTCCTGGTCTCTGTGGGCAAACTGAAAGTTCACCAGGGATTCTCTGTTTTCCATCTGGAACATTTACTTTAGCAATTTTGAGAATCTCTGGGGAGTTTTGGTTGATTAAGGAAAAAGAAAAACCTTTTTGTTGAAAGTATATGGCCAATTCACAGAATATGAGGAGCTGGAAGAGACTTAATTGAGATGACAGTCAGCTAGGTGCCATCTGTCATTGAAATGGCAGGCAACCTGGCAGGACCTGGAGCCATAATATGGGAGTTCTGATTGCCTGTCCACCACAGAGGAGGTGTGAGCTTTTGGATAACTCATGCAGCCTCTCAGCACTTTGATTTCATTGTCTATAAGATAAGGATACTAATAGGCAACACTTATAGAACTACTTATAATAAAGCTCTTTATATAAAGTTAAAAAATCCTTTCGACAACCTTTTGTATTAGTTTCCTGGAGCTAGTATAACAAATTATCACAAACTTGGTGGTTTAAAACAACAGTTTATTCTCTCACAGTTCAGGAGGCCAGAAATCTGAAATCAAGGTGTTGGCAGGGCCAGGCTCTCTCTGAGGGATCAAACGAGAGTCCATCTTTGCCTCTTCCCACTTCCGGTGGCTACTGGTATTCCTTGGCTTGTGGCAGCATCACTCCACACTCTGCCTCCATGGTCTTCTTCCCTGTCTCAAATACCCCTTTCCTTTCCCTGAGGATACCAGCCGTTGGATTAAGGATTCACCCTAAATCCAGAATGATATCATTCTGAGATCCTGAACTCAATCACATTTGCAAAGACTGTTTCCAAATCAGGTCACATTCACAGGTACCAGGGGTGAGGTTGTGGACATATCTTTTGGGGGGACACCTAGGTAATGGGTACTTCTATTATTCCCATTTACAGGTAATGAGACCAATCAGGGTCTCACAGTAAGAGGCAGATCTGAAATGCAAACCCACGTGGTCTGATTCCAAAGCTAATTTTTTAAAAAGAACACTACTACATTAGACAAACATTTATCGAGCCAAGCATAGTTCTAAGTGCTAAAGACACAACATTGGGAAAAACAAACAAACAAACAAAACAAACAAACAAAACAAACAAAGAAAACAAACAAACAAAAAACAGATTTCAAAAAAGCCAGTGTGACTGAAGCTGGGTAAGTGGGTCTATAGCAGCAACTGAGATTAGACAATAATAGTGACCAGATTGTGCAGAACCTTCTAGTGACACTGATGTTCAATCCATATGAAATGGAAAACTACTAGATGGTTCTGAGCAAAAGGTGACAGAATCTGCTTTGTATTTTTAAAGCAGAGGTCCCCAACTCCTGGGCCATGGACCAGTACTGGTCTGCAGAGGTGAGTGACAGGTGAGCAAGTGAAGCTTAATCTGTATCTGTAGCCACTCCCTAGCATGAGCATCACTGACTCAGCTCCACCTCAGATTACTGGGTGTTAGATTCTCATAGGAGCACTGGTCTCTGGTGCCAAAATGGTTGTGGACCATTGTTTTAAAGGACCCCAGAGTGACTATTGGGTTGAGAATGAACTATTTCAGGTCCAAGGCATAAATAGGGAGATAGTGAGAGGGCTGCTACATTCATCTAGGCAAAGAAGGATGGTAGCCTGGAGCAGGGAGGCAGTGGTAGAGAAGGGGTCAGAGTCTATGCAGTTTTGAAGAAACAGTTAACAGGACTTGCTGGCAGGTTAGATGTGGGCTTTGATAAAAAAAGGAAGCCAAGATTTTTGACCTGAGCACCTGGAGTTACTGTTGACTCTCTTGCTTTTCTCTCAAGGTCCTTGTAAAAACCAAATGAGATAAGTAGAAAAGCGTTGTGTGACTTGGAAGCACCGCTTAATGTCTGGTTGTTGTCATCATCATCATCATCATCATCAGTCATCATCATCATCATCATTATTCTATAATCTGAAACTTTCTCCAGCTCAGGTTACCAGGGGGTGCCAGATTGGGCTGAACCACTTGTCAAGAAAATCAGTGTCTTAATTATGAGAGAATATAATTAGCTGAAAATAATTTTAATTTGTCCCTATTTAGTACTCCACTCTCTTCCCTTCCTCTGCTGAGTACACATTTGAAATTCTAGAAGTCTCTCTCTATCATAATGGACAAGACAATATCAATATAGACAGCAACAAAAGAAACAGTGGCAATTTTGAAATTATCTCCTTAAGATACTTGTCATTTTTCCCCCTGAGCCATTGTACTTAAATGGATGAGTTGCAAGCTCTCTGCTCTTTACACTATGAAGTATACAATGACAGGCTACCGTTCTAGAAGTGACAAATTTATTCTCATTCAACTTGCCCAAGTTTCTAGCAACACTCTTATCAATGTGACAGTTTCCTGTTGATTTTTTCTTAAAGGAGAGTAATGTTTCATATTTGATTTACGAGTGTACTGGTGAATTTCCATTGGTTCATTCACTCAGACATTTCACAATTTTTATTAATAATGAGGTATCTATTATTTTTATCATACCTATTTTATAGATCAAGAAACTGATGTTCAGAGAGGTGAAACTAACATGTTCAAGGCCACATACCTGATAAGAGGCAGAGCTCAGATTTGAAGCCCACTTGCTTCCTTGCTCCAAAGAATAACCACTACACACTGGCTTTTCAAAACATAATTAACCCTTGAACAACACAAGTTTGAATTGCACAGGTCTATTTACACGTGGAGTTTTTCCAATAAATACCATAAATGTATTTTCTCTTCCTTACGATTTTCTTAACATATTCTTTAGCTTACTTTATTGTGAGAATACAGTATATAATACATATAACAAATAAGACATGTGTTTATCGACTGTTTATGTTATTCTGGTCAAGAGTAGGCTATTTGTAGTTAAGTTTTTGGTGAGTCAAAAATTATACGAGAATTTTCAACTGTGTGGGGGTCGGCATCTTTAACCCCTGTGTTATTCAAGGTCCACTGTACTTGGTTTTAGGGAAACTAACTTTATTTTTCCCCCTTCACAAAACAGTGCTTGTTAACCTTAGTGAAAATGTTAGAATCATAGAATGACTTTGATAAAAAAGTTTTATTACTTTTAAGTGTCATATAAATGATCAATTAAGACATAATAGAATGCAAATAATGAATATAAAAGGAGTTAATGAAAAAATTACAATTCATAATAGGACTTCAGAATGCAAGAATGTATCATAAACATGAAAGACCTTTAACATTATAATAATTAATTGCTGGACTCCAAAGTTGCTGATGCATGAAAGGAATGCTTAACTTGAGAGCCCTTAATTTTAGAAAAATACTGATTTTAAATAGATTTTCTTTACCTACTGAAACCCCCATAGTTTTTAATAACACAGGTAATTTCAAACTACTTACTAAAAAAAACCCCCACATGCTCTATATCTGCTTTTATATCAAAATCTGAATGAGCATTTATTGGAGTCATGATTATCTTCCATCAGCAATTCTCCACTGAGCCTTGGTTAGAGCAGTGATGGTTCAACAGGACTCCCTCACACCCTCCTAGTCTGTTTTCTTGTGGCTTATATCAAATTTCAAAACTTGCATTCTAACTGCATATTCTCAGTCATACTTTGCAAAATCATAATCGGTTAGAGGTTGAAGGGCAAACCATGAATTCCTGGTTTGCTCACCTCCTAGCTGTGAAAATTTGGGTATATCCTTAAAATCTCTGAGCTTCAGTTTCTTCATCAGACAAATTAAGCTAATAATGATAATGTCCATGTCACAGGCTATTTTGAAGATTTGAGCCTTGTTTGTGAAATGTCTATAATGGCAACTGGCACACTGAGTCGAGCCATATGGCTCAACCCCTTTATTTTAGAAAGGAAGAATTAATGTATCAGGAGACATTTGAGTTTAAATTGTCTTGTCCAAATCCACTTGCCTACCTGGTGACTCAGATGGTATAAAAGCAGAATCAAGGTGTCCTGCTTCCAAGCTCAATATCTCATCAACCATTATGTTAACAATGAAGAACATTTCCTCCTAAGTATCCACTGTAAAAAAGTCTCTGCCTGAAACATATGAATCTAGAAAGGCATTGCTTGTGAGAGAATGTGCTGAAGTGAGGAAAGTCAGGGTTGCCCTAAATTTCCTAAAAATGCTGATGTTTGAGACTTTGGAGGGAAGGACCAGCCTCCCAAGTCCTATGCCTTTAAAATAGAACTTTCTCCATGACATGTGGTCAGCCCTCAAACATATCAAATATCTGGTCCTCTGTGTCCTTTACAATAGACATCCTAAATGTGACTGCCCAATCTGCTCCTGATTTTTGTGACCTTTAACCCTATGCCTTGTTGCTTGCTCTGACTCTTTTTAATTTAAAACCTCAAATGTCCCCTGAGGTCCTGTCCTCAACACCCATCCTTTGCTACCCTTTTTACATACCTCCCTGCATCCCACCTGCCTCTGGCCAATCTGTGGTACATACCCAGTACCACCATCAGACCTGCTAATTCTACTTAAGTATTGACCCACGTGACCTGTGGACTTGCTGAATTTGCTCCAATTCAGCAGTAAGTTTAGGACAATAAAAGGTAGTTCTATTTCAACAGTGGATATGAAGCTTCCAGAACTTATCACCCATAGGAGAGTGATACAGATTTACATGAATTTAGCACCTGCTTAATATAAGCAAATGTGGTATATTCATTATGCCTAGAAATTTTGTTAAATATATCAGGAGCAATCAACTCCCACCACTTCTCTTACAGCATCAGTAACAGAGAGAAATTTGCCCCAAAGATTTATTATAGTCTTCTGGCACCTTCTTTGAAATCTCTTATTAAAACAAAACAAAATAGCAAAAACAAAAGTCTAAATGCAAATCAAACTAAACATGCCTTGTCTGTAATGCCGCCCACTGGCATTTGTAAAAATTGACTGTTATTTTGAAATATCACCTTCCTAGAGCGGTATGTTGCTTTCACTTTTTGAATGGGCTTTGTTTGTTTGTTCTACTATCTCCTTCATAAAATGGCTTTCCAGGGTTCAAAGGGATAATATATTCTCCATAAAACTGGTGGCCTATCCTCTTGGATGACTATATCAGTTAGGGAGTATGGGGATGCTCATAACAGAAAAACCAATTCAACCTGGCTCATACAGTAAATTCTTTTGTTTACATAAAAAGCCTAGAACATTTTTCAGACATTGGACTATAGCTAATACAGGGTAGTGCTCCCTAAAAGAAAGGCAACAAGCAAGGTAAGCCCCACAATTGCCTCATATTATTGCCAAAAGAATTTCTAAACTATGGTCAAGGGAGGAATAATCCTAAAAGAGCCTGTTAGTCTCCCTGAGTTGAGGTGACAGTTGAAAATTTAGGAAGGGCAAACAGCTAGAATTCATGGTGTGGAAAACCTAAGAGATAGGGCTGTATAGAGAAAGAGCTCCAGAGGTCTGTAGAAAGTATCCCTCGAGTCTTCAGTAAGTACTGATTAGTGGATATGTGCGAGGAAACTACCAAGGCTGAGAGAAAGAACCACAGCAGGTGGAACAATCCCCAGTGATCAAATAGGACCAGGAATACTATGTATTTCTATCAGCCAGAGAGCAATAACTTTGCAACACACTAGGTACCAAGCAGAGCCCTCAGAAGTGGAGAAAAACTGGCCATAGACTAGAGCTATTCTGGATCCACCTAATAAAATGTAAAAGCAATCCTTGGAAGCAGGGGTTTGCAAACATTTCTGCAAAAGGCCAGTAATAAATATTTTAGGTTCTGAATGCCATATGGTTCCTGTCTCCATTACTTAAGTCTCTTGTTGTCATGCAAAAGTAGCCATAGACCATACATAATTGAATGGATGGAACTTGTAACTCTATTCCATTAAAACTTCATTTACAAAAACAGAAAATGGGCTATCATTTGCATGTGGATGCAGTTTGCTGATTCCTGCTCATCAAAATTGTTTCCAAGTAATTTAACTGCATCCTAGAACAAAACCCTCAGATATTTAAAGGAATTGAAAAATGACAACACCCAACACCATAAAGTTCACAATGCCTGAAATGCAGTAAAAAATTTTCAGGCATTGAAAGAAATGAACCCAGTTATGACCTATAATAATGAGAAAAGTCAATCAAAAAATATATACAAAAATGAAAGAGATGATCAGATTAGTGAATAAGGACATTAAAATAGCTGTTAGAAACATATGCCATTTGTTCAATAAGGTAGGAGAATGAGCATGATAAAGAGAAACATGGAAGATATCAAGAAGACCCAAAGCAAAATTTTAGAGATGAAAAATAGAGTGGGTAAAATTAACAGCAATTAGACACTGCAGAAGAAAAGATCAATGAACCTGAAGACACAGCAATAAAATGAAACAGAGAGAAAAGATAAAATAGAAATATGGGGTATCAGTGAGCTGTGGGATGATATCAAATGACCTACTATTGATATAATTAGAATCTTAGAAGAAGGGAGGACAGGGGAGAAAATATATCTGAGATAAAGTCCATAATTTTAAAAATTTGATGTAAATTTCAAACTCAGAAATTCAAAGAAATCAATAAACAACAAACATAAGAAACACATCAAAGCACATCATAATCAAATAGCAGAAAAGTAATAAAGAGAAAAATCTCAAGTAAAGTCAGAGAAAAAGACACACTGTATACAGAAGGAAAAAGATTAATATGAAAACAGACTTCTCAGAAACAATAAAACCCAAAAGCAGTGTAGTTATAGCTTTAAAGAACTGAAGGAAAGTAACTGTTAACTTAGAATTCTAGATCTATTGAAAACATATTTTGAAATCACAGGTAAACCAAAGATTTTTTTCAAATACACAAATGATGACAGAATTCATCACTAGCAGGCAACTATCACATGAAATGTTAAAATAAGTCCTTTAAGCAGAAAATAAAATACTAGATAGATACTTGAGTCTATATAAGAAATACGTGAGTAAATATAAGCATTTTTCTTATTTAAAAATCTCTTTAAAAATTATGTTTAAAAAAGTAAAAATAATGATGTATCATGGGATTCATAGCACATGTAGAAGTAAAATATATGACAAAAAATAGCACTAAGAGGGTTGAAGGCAATGTTAAGTATACTTTTGTAAGTTTCTTATACATGAAGTGGTATAATATTTGCTTGAAGCTAGACTGCAATAAATTAAAGATTGATACTATAAACTCCAAGCTGTGGTTCTAGTGTGCCTGTACTGGGACTATCTGTCACAGTGTGTAGAGGGATGCTACTGGCATCTAGTGGGTAGAGGTCAGGGATGCTGTTAAACACCCTTCACTGCACATGACAGCATCCGATGACAAATAATTATTTAGCCTAAAATGTTAATAGTGTCAAAACTGAGAAACTATGCTATAGAACACCCACTAAAAACAGAAAATAAAGAGACTGAACTAGGGTGCCAGGGAATATTACCAGGGGCAAAAATATGCATTTCACAATGACAAAGAAGTCAAGTCACCAAGAGGACATAATAATAATAATAAATATTTATACGTTTAACAGCAGAGCTTTAAAATACATAAAACAAAACCTGATAGAACAGAAGGAGAAATAGACAAAGCCACAGTTATAGCTGGGAATAACAACACTCCTCTCCTAATAATGAGTACATGTAGACAGAAAAAGATATAGACCACTTAAATAATAATGGTGAAAGTGAATGATTTTCTTTTAAGATCAAGGACAAGGCAAGAATATCTGCTCTTACAACTTCTATTCAATATTGTAATGGAAGTCTTAGCTAGAGCAATAAGACAAATGAATAAATAAAAGACATAAATTGAAAAGGAAGAAGTAATACTGACTTTATTCATAGATATAACCATCTATGTAGAGACTGTAAGGACTTTACAAAAAAAGCTATGAGAACAAGTATCTAGTTGATAAGTGCAACAGTATGGAGAGTCCAAGAATTATTACACTCAGTTAAAGAAGGCAGACAAAAAGAGCACATACTGTATGATTCCATTTCTATAAAATTCTAGAAAATGCAAACTAATGTATAGTGACAGAAATCAGATAAGTGTTTCCAAGGGATGTAGATGGAAGGAGGGATGGATTACAAAAGAACTTCAGGAAACTTTGGGAGGTGATAGAAATATTTACAGTTGGCCATCCTTATCTGCAGGTTCTGCATTCATGGATTTAAAACAACCTCACATGGAAAATATTCTTTAAAATGTTATGTTATTGCTGACATGTACCATGTAGTTATGGTTGCATCTCTACTGAATATGCATAGACACTTTTCTTGTCATTATTCTCTAAACAATACAGCATAATTATTTACATGGCATTAGGTATTACAAGTAATTCAGAGATGATTTGAAGTATATGGGAGGATGTGTATAGATTATATGGAAATACTACGTCATTTTATATAAGGAACTTGAGCATCAGCCGATTTTGGTATCCATGAGGGTCTTGTAACCAGTCCTCCTTGGACACTGAGAGATGATTGTATTTTCTTAATTGTGGTAATGGGCTCCAGTAGTATATACAGATGCTCCTTGACTTATAGTGGGGTTATGTCCTGATAACCCCATCATAGGTTGAAAATACAAGTCAAAAATGCATTTAATACACCTAACCTACAGAACATCACAGTTTAGCCTGGCCTACCTTACATGTGCTCAGAACACTTACATTAGCCTACAGTTGGGAAAAATCATTTAATGTAATGAATACACAGTAGAGTATCAGTTGTTAGCCCTTGCGATCACTAGAACGTCTTTTTTTTTTTTTTAAATCCTTTTTTTTGCCATGGGATTCTCTACAACTATTTTTAGACTAAATGGGGGAAAAACCCTCTGCTCTAACATATTTTTCTTTTTCCTGAGTTAGCCTTTACTCACCACAGTGGTTTACAAGGTGAGAGTTTGCTAAGCAACTGAGGAGTTCACCCTGGGTTTCAGGGACAAGTTTAACCCATTTGATAGAACCAACTCATTTAAAAATCTATAAATGGTATCTATTTACGTGTTAATGTTATAATTACAAAGATGTTTTATCTGTTTATTTAAAGAGAGGAAACCCTACTTTACTTAGAACCCTATGTTAACACCTGATAAGTGTCAGAAAGTAATAAAACTTTCCCCAGGAAGAACGTGGAGATTAGTGACTTAGTCTGTGATGGACCCTTTCACCACAGCCTCAACACCCTCCCCTGTTGACTGCCCGAGCGATTCTGTGCTGACAGGTGTTGGGCTAAAGGATGTAGACATGCATCTGTGCTTGAACTGGGCTGTCTGGGTGACTACATCCTACAAAGCTCTGCTCACACACTCTGGAGCCTTCATAATTTTCCTGCACATGGCTCCTGGTTTGTTGTATTTCCAGTCCCAAGGGCCAGCCTTTGTTGGAGGGCTGTTTTCTGCCTGCTGGAATACGCACCTGCCACATGGAAAGCCAGAAGTACTTGGGAATTTACATCCCCTGTGGGGAGCCACCTTTAACCAATGACTGACAGGTGCAGGGTGTGTACATACTTCATTCAGTTCTCTGTGTGCTCACTGGGACAACTCTGAGATATGATCTAGACCTGGGAATCTAATTTAGAGCCTGCATTGAGGTTGAGATTCTGCCTTTCCTTCAAGTTCCCCGGTAAATGCCAGTGCTGCTTGAGGGCTCACAGATCTACACTGTTTCCAGAACACCCAGTGGGACTGAGTAAAGTTTGCATTTTGGGGACTTTGTTTGGTCATCTTGCTTGGCTTGGCCATCTCCCAGGTGCTGATTATCACTACTGATTTTTCCTGAATACTTCTTAATAAATCACTCTCTAGATACAGATGTAAACAAAACCAACTCCACCTCTCATATAAGTACTGCGTGCTAACCAATTGCACCACTGGAGCTCCAAAAATGCTCCAGGTGAGGAATGACAATGCCATCTCTGTGGATTTGCTTCATGCTCTGACCTTTGACCAACTTCACTGTCCTTAGCAAGCATATCAAAGCCTTCTGGTTGATGATTATTTGTGTTCCTTAAGATATAACCATAACTATTATTGGTAACGACAGCTGAAATGACATGACGACCAAAATAGACATCAAACTGGTAATAGTGTTGACTATAAGCAATCATCTATCACAAGACCACCAGGAGATATGGCCCCTGGCACTACTGCATTCTTTGTCTCTTTGTCCTGTCAATCATTAGTACCCAAGTTATACTATAAAAAGGTACTGTAACAGGGCAGGGGTCTGGTAGTGGGGAATAATTGCTGGCTTGTCTCTTCCACTCTAACCCAATCTGTCCATAAGTAAATAAATTGTTATATTCTATGGATTTGCTGCTTCGTTTGTCGGTCTTAAGATATCTCCTCATTACGGGGACCAGTATGCCTTTGCTCCACTGTCGGACAATCACATTCACACGAATCCTTGTCTCAGGATCTGCTTCTGGGTAACCCACCATAAGACAAGAGATACTAAATGCCTTGGCACGTAGAAGGTGCTACTTAAGACCCGCTGTCACTGGGCACCAGCCTCTAACTCAATGCACACCACAAACTTCCCAAAGCTCCTAACATCATTCATATGGTTCCATAAAGCTGGAATCACCACCTCTACTTAACTGCACATTCCTCAGTTTTCAAGACTCACATCTACTGCCGTTATTACCATGAAGCTGTTCCCGATCTCTACAGTCAGAATCAGCCCCTCCTCCCCTTTTGTTTTCACCGAATGTTGCCTATACTTTGGTTTCCTTATCCAGATAATGGGTATATTGATACTTGCCCTTATTGCCGTCATAGAACGGTTGTGATGATCAAATGAGAGGATAGATGTGAAATTCCTCACTAAGCTAAAAAGGTTCCTATCAATGCCATCTGTTACGATGATTATTGTTCTATAGGAAAAAATACAGCACCTGTAAACTCCCACGTGTAGAGTTTTTCTAAAATGTTTTTTTGGTATCTTTACATGAAATCTTATATTTAAGCACTAAAAAGTAGAAAACCTTCTTGTTATGTACAAACCTACGCCTTAAAGTTTTCAGATGGGGATACAAATCTGTTATTTGGGAGCTCCCACTATCAATTGAAAATACTGCAGCCCAGACCTATTACACTGAAAAACCAAAACCAGAGCCAAAGGGGCCAAGTGCTGGGGGTAGGATATGTGGTGAAATCCAGCTTCCGGGGTGTCTCAGTGGAGTCCTCAGGGCTGCCAGCTTTCCCCTCGCCAGCACGCCAAGCTGCAAAGCCTATCACAGTAGAATGAGTGGAAAACTTTTGGGAAAGACAAAAAGTTAAGGCTTGCACTTCTCAGGGAATGATGACAGCACCGAGGCAGAAATATCTGGAGCTCAGCAAGATGTGTGGAGATCGGACTGAGAAAGAGAAGTAGGAGGCAGAAAGACAAATGTGGGAATAAGCTAAGTCGGGCTTCAGGCTTAACAAATTATTATTCAGCTGGCTTGCCTGAATTGTGACATATTATTTATTAAAATAGAAAGAAAATTTAAAAACCAAGATGTCAGCCACAACCCCAACCTTCCTGAGCACAGGCAGCTGGTATAAAGCAGCCTCTGTGCAGCCTAAAATCCTCGAATGACAGCACGGTGAGGAAGAAAAGTCACAGAGCCTATTTAGAATCATATAGACTTGTGCGAGTGCAAGTGTGGCTCCATTGCTCAGTATCTGCATGACCATGGAACAATTCCACTATTTTTTCTAGCCCTCAGGGTTCTAACTATTGAGACAATCATACAGAAGAAATTAATTGTCCAGATTAAGGTAGAGAATGGATGGAAAAGCATCTTGCCAATAACTTCATCGCATTATGACTATTATTATGAATGATGATCATAATAGTGGTTGGGTTGATATCTTACATTTTTGGAGGTTTTTTTCAATCCATATAATAAATGGCTACTGTTCATCAACTTTTTTTACATTAAGAAATGTAAATGTCCTCAGAGGATTTGCAGGTTATCAGAGTAAACAGACTTATAAACCAGTAATTAAAAGATTATTTTGAGTCAGAGAACACACATAATCTCCTTTATTATACACAAAAAGGGAAATTAAAGATCAGAGTGTCAAAGGACTTGCCCAAGGTCATGCAACTAAGGAGGGTCATAGCTCTAGCCCAGTTGTCTGACACTATACTATACCCCAAGGATGGTTGACCTCACCTCATCACCCTCCTGGGACATGGTGAAGGGACTTTGAGATTAATGGTCTGGAGGGAATGAGGGACAAGAGACTATTGATATAAATCTTGCCAAAATCTTATTGGACCTGGCACTTTAATACATATTACAATTCATGAGATTAAGTAATGTGTTGGGGAGGAGGAGGCTGCCCAGGCATCTTTTTGGGTATTGGGGGGTATTCTGGTTGGAACTCTCAGCTGTCCAATTTCAGGCTCCCAAGAAGAGAAGGCATGGTTTAGGTTGTCACCTAACCACACACCCTTTCAGTCATGCTGCTTTCCTTGTGCAGGCATGTGTGCTCCTCTGAGGATGCATGAAGAGAATCCTGAAGCTGAGGCCAAGCCTCCTGAGTGTAGGTCCTGGCACCTCAGCTTACCCGCTGGCTGAGCTGGGTAGTCACTGAATTCCTCTAAACCTCACTTTTCTCCTTTGTGAAAACATGGCACTTACACACACTCTACCTCATCTCATGAATTGCATTCTTGCCTTGTACCAGATAACCTGCAAGGCACTTAACATATACCGAAGGGATTAAGAAAGCAATGAGGAGCAGACTGGAGCCTCACGAAAGCTGTGAGCAGGTTTAGCAGCTCATTTCATCTTTACTATAATTCTTTTGTCACCCCCATTCTACAAATGGGGAAACTGGTACTTGAAGAAGTTAAATAACGGAATCTAGGTTACATAGGTACCAAGAGGTCGACCTTAGATATAAACCATGACTTAAAAACTGTGTTCTTTCCACTATTCTATGCTGTGGGTTAAAGGTACACCAGAAGGTGATGACTACTAACACTTATGGAGGAAGAACGTCAACTTAGCCTGAAGCAAAAGATGCTTAAACCTTCTATGTCCACCGAGAAGGGTAAAAGTACACAGGATTCCCTGTGGGGCATCCCTGCAGCTGTCTGCTGGAGCCTCCCAGGCAAGTGTGTGGGGCACCCTGAGGAGTATAAATAGAATTGCAAATGGTTTCCTAGTGAAAGTAATGTGCCATTGTCAGAAGCAATAAGTTCCAAGTGCTAGGGCCTTGATGCCCTGGGTCCTGGCACCATTCATCTTGCTTAAGTCTTGATTAGAAAACATTTGTGCTTGCTGGCGGTGCTTGATGTCATGAACAACTCAAGTGACAAGAGTGTTCTTTTGGGCTTGAGACAGTGAGGAACTGTGGAAGAGGCTAAAATTCAATTCTAGCAGGTGGGAAGTGGTTGGATATAAATATTTTAAGACAACAAATATGATTCAGAAGGCTAATTGGAACACACTGACACCACCCAGGGCTCCTGGCGGCATGACACACAGATGGGAGCAGGAATCTCTGTCTCAGCATTAGAACGCATGCTGTGAAATGCATGGAGAGAGCTGTCCCCTGCAGTGACACACATCAAAGTCCTTGCTAGAAAACTGGCAGGAGGGATAGAGAGAGGCAGGGTGGAGCAGGAGACAGCCTGGCTTTTTTGTCTTGGTTCTGTCAACCTTCTTAAGAAGGCCACTTAATCTTTCGGAGCCTCAGTTTTCTTATCTATAAAATGGGCAGAGTGAAAGTGAGAATGATCAGGGTTAGATTAGATGCTCTTTAAAATACCTAGCTCTCTGTCCGCTCTAACATGGTGGGATTCCGGAAATCTATATCCACCATTTGGACATTATATTTTGTTGTTGAGAGATAATAGAGCTGTGGGTTCAGAATCTAGAAGACAGCCTGCATTCAAGCTTCAGCTCTGCTGCTGGGCCTGCTCTGGGTCTCACACTTCAGAGAGTGCTTCTCTGGCCCTTTTCCATCTGTGTCCTTCCTTACAGGGGCCAAGAGAATGTGCCACTTAGAAGCCATGTTTCTTCTTCTTGACCATACTCTGGGTCCCCAGAGCCATGGAACCCTCTGCCTGAATAACTACAAGCCAGCTTTCAGGACCCAGGAGCCCCCCACCGTGGGTCCATCTTCCCTAGAGTGGACATGATGTTGGGGTGCACAGCCCTTGCTCCAAAGTGGTAGCCGGCTGCAGTGCAGTGTCTGGGCCTTGGGTGTGTGGGCTGGGATGTCCTCCTGCATGTATGAAATGTCCCTCACAGTTTAAGACAGCGCTGGGGGACAGGGAAAGAATGAGAAAATTGCTTAACCTCTTAGTACTGGGTTTACTCGTCAGTAAACTAGAAATAATATTAAAGTTGTTGTAGGGGTTAATAAGTTGGCACACAGAAACCAGTCCTATGCCCAAGGCACAATGAGCATTCAGTAAAATGTTAACTGTTACTTTTCTGTCATCCAGGTCTGTAATTCTACCCTCCCTGCACCAGACTTCTTGGTCCCCCACTGCAATGGCTTCACTTTGTCATCCCTGTCCTACCATCTGGCACTTGGTAGCTTAACCATAACACTGCCTGCATATCATTAGCTCTTGTGGTCCCCTTCAGCTTGTGTAGGCCCCACCAGCATGAAGAACCTCCTTTCTCCTCTCTTTGGAGCGCTCCACCCCGGGGGACAAAGGATCCATCATCTGCATGGGCACAGCCAGCAAGCAAGACATGTGCACCAAGCTGTTTGGGGTAAAACTGAAATGGCAAGTAAAGGCCTTTTTAAATGTCACTACCCCAGTTGGGGGAAGATGCATGGGGACTTAAAATGCATAATCACTCTCCTGAAGAGCAAATAAATAAGTTCAAATTCAGGTTTCACGGCTATGGCCGTGTCATTAACCATTAACGGTCTTGCTTGGAGACCGGGCTCATGATAACAAGCCAGTGGGAAAAACTGCTCTTTCAATTTAACTTTGCTATCATTAAAAAACCTTCTGTACTTCCTCTGATATGCTTATTTTATTTTTCTGGCATCATGCCAGTTAAAAGCAGGATAAATGATAAGTCTGTTAAACAATACCTTAGTTAATTTTATGGCAGAGGGAGCAGAGGAGTGAGCGGGTGGACCATCCCCACACTGTGGGCTCATAACCATTTTGAGCATAAAGTATTTATTAAGGACCAATAATAAAGCCCCCCATGAAGGTGTAATGGCTCATTCTAAATGCTTCCTGCTAATAAAATGAGCATTGATTTGGAAGATAATATTCAAATTCTACCCACAGCATGTCAAGGAAAGGACAACTGCAGATGAGGCATGAGAACCACTTAGCCAACTTGTTTAATTACCAGATGCCCAGTAACTGTGTGCTCTTGGCAGGTGATAAATGTTCACTAGGAAATGCTTCATCAGGGGAAGCACCCACAGACCCAGGTTCAAACCCAGGCACACGATATTTGTGCTGAGTGACATTGGACTTGATACATAAACTCTCTGAGATTTCACTGTCTACTCTAGAAAACAGACATCCACACCATAGGTGCATTTGAAGCAGCATACATTTGAAGATCCCTCCCCTTCCCTTGGGCCCCAACGCGGCCCCAGTGTGGGAAAGCACACCTCTAGCTCCCGGACCTGTTACTGTGCCATGGATGAGGCAGCAGGCTCAGAAACCGATGGCTTCTCTCCCTTGTAAAAAACTGTATCGCATAAGTACCTTGACGACCACCGCCAACCTGGATACTTGTCATAAGTCCCAGATTCTGATTGTTAATAAAGTGAACGTGACTATGACCTTCTGATGAGTATAGTCTGGCTCTTCTCTCTTTTCCTCAGGACAAAGTCCACATCCCCTAACATTGTATCTGAGACCTGTCTTCCATCTCACCTCCTCTAGCCTCGCCACCTCCCTTGCACTTCCACAGGCACTTCCTGTTCCAGCCCCATGCTCTGTGTCTATTTCCTGTCTTTGCACATGCTATTCCTTCTTCCCGGAGTACCTGCCCACCATCTCCACCCGAATAACTCCTTTTACCCTTAGAGGGAACTCAGGAGTCCTCCTCTTCAGAAGGCCTTCCCTGACATTCCCATTCAATTCAGGGTTAGCCTTCCCTCTAAGCCCTGGGTATCCTGCCACCAGGAATGATTGCATCCCTTTGATATTGCTGCCCCTGCCCTTGCCCCCACCTTCTCTTCTCAGACCTGAATGTGAGCCTCATCTCTGCACATCAAGCAGCCATCACAGAGCCTGTCTCAGAGGCAACAATTTGTAAGAGTTTTTATTGACTCAGCTCTCAATCTCTAGGGAAATTTGTCCAGTCTCAGAGATTAAAAACTATCTATATACTGAGGACTCACAAATAAATCCTGCCTAGTCCACTCACTTAACCTCCACACTCATACATCCAACTGCCCACTTATAGATCTCTTGGGTGTCCAGGTTTTCCTCAAACTGAGCTTTTAATTGTCCTTCCCAAACTGGTCCCTCCTCCAGTCCTTCCCTACTTAGCAAATGGAAACTGCATCCTTCCATTGCTCAGAGGAAAAGCTTCAGAGTCGGCCCTGACTTCTTTTACTTCTCTTACACCACATATCTGGTCTGGTTGAGGTTCTGTTGCTCCGTCTTCAAAAGGGATTCAGAATCTGACTCTTTCTCACCACCCCACAACAGGTGTAAGCCATTATCACTCTGACTTACCTTATGGCAACAGCCCTATTAGGGCTATCTTCCTGTTTGTGTCCACTCTCACCCCCTTCGAGTTATTCCCAGCACAGCAGTCAGAGTGATTCTGTGAAATGACATTACTTCTCTGCTCAAAAACCTTGAAAGACTCCCCCATCACATTCAGAGTAAATGCCAAAGTCCTTATCATGATTATAAGGCCCTGCACCCTCTTGCCCCTGTAACCTGCCAAGCTGATTTCTGATGTTCTTTGGACACCCTGGGCAGGCTCCTATCTCAATGTCTTTGCTCTTGCTGTCCTCTCTGCCTGGAGTGCTCCTTTGAGATCCATAGCTTCCGGACTGCCTCCAGGTCCTTCTCAAAAAACATCACCTTCACAAGGTGGACTTCTCTGGCCACCTAATAGAAAATTTCACCTCCCAGCACATATTCTTTGCCTGAATTGTCTTTTCTTCTTAGCACTTATTTCTCCTACTAAATACTTTACTTATTTGTCTTGTTATTGTTTGTTTCGTCCAAGGAGTGAGAGCATGGATTTTGATCTGTTTTGTTACTTAGCGTGTCCTCTGTGCCTCCAGCAGTGCCTGGCCTATAGTAGGCTTCCATTAAACATTAGCTAGTTGAATGAATGAATGAATGACAATCTTCCTCAAGGGAGAAGCCTGCTTTTCTGTGGAGGGCCCGGCAGCCCTCCAGCACTGCAGAGCCAGCAGGCATGGTTCCACAGTGAGGGGTGAGTAGTTTAGGCCACGTCTGCAGTTTGCAATAACGAAGTGCTTACTGACTGCCCACAGGGACAGTCGTGGATTCCTTCTGTGCAGTGAGCTTTGGAGGGAGATAATGGGCTGTTTGGGGTCACTGGGCTGCTAGAAGCAGGGATGATTTTCTCTCTAGGGAATATTCTGAATTAGATTTGAGAGCAGGAAGAAATTAAGTGTGAGATGAGGGCAGGGCCCAGATGTCTCACTCACCTTGAGAGATTGTTTTCCCCATCCGGTCAGGGTGTGGCCAGCAGTCAGTACCCTCTCTAGGGTACCACTAAGGGGTGCAGCGGGCCTCCAGCTGGACTTAGCAGCCAGACTAGGCACAACATATAAAACAACTATGCACACAGTGTCCCATTCTTCCATTAACTTATATGTTGGAAAAAATTAGATAAGCATTTCTATGGAAAGAAAACGTGTTTGCAAGATGTGATTGCGGTTTCCTTGTTCTCTTCCTAAATAATGCAGTTACTTAAATTTCTCCTTTCTGTTTTATTTAGCTTAATCCTTGCTTTTGGGACTTATACTAAGGTCTCCCCGGAAGATTAGCACTTCGAAAATCAGAGAGAAAAAAATGCCAAGAATAGTTCTTGGATTCCAAAAGGAAAGGTGACACATGCCTGCTCTGATGAGCTTGGAACCTTCACAGTCACTGAAGAAGAGAAAACGGCTTCTTTTGGCCAAAGAACCAGGAAAGACAGCTGTTAGAAAAAGCAAAGGCTAGAGGGCTTAGATGAGCACTTTCTGACAGCTGGAGCAGCTTTGCACTGATGCCAGAGGATGGAGGACATGGCCTGGCCAGGATGGAGGGAGAGGAAATCCTCGAGCAGAGCTCAGATAATAGGAGAGAAAACTTGGACAGGAACTGTCTGGTCCAGTGGTGGCGGCTAGCCTCCATCGCTAAGACACTTGTCTTTAGCTCCTTTCTGAGCTCTTTCCTGACTCAACCATGGAGGCACAGGTCCTCCCTTCTCTGAGCAGCCACAGCCCTTCCTTACCTGGAGCTCCTTCAGCGTATGTATCACACTGCTGTGTTAGAATCGATGCTTTCCATGTCTGTTTTCTGTTTTAGGCCAGAAGCGACACGAGGGCAGGGACTACATCTAGTGGATTTTTATGGCTCCAAGGCTTAGCCCAATTTCTGGCACATAATAACCTAAGTTCGTGCATATATACATACACGTGTCTGCATGTCTATCCACGTGCCTTTTCAAATAATATTTTTTGATTGTTTCAGGTAACAACCCCTCTGATCTATATGTTTAGCCATATGATTAATTGGAGCCACATGAGAACAAACCAGATCTCTTTAAATGATGCCGAGAAAGTGTTTCTTTCTCTCCCCACACGCCCATGCAGTCATATAGGAAGAAATTCCATAACACTTCTGCCCTCTCAGGGAATGTTGAGGTCGAGCCCCTTTTTAATTCCACCCAATTGGAGAAATATGGCTTATCTGAGTTGGGGCAGGGTCTGACCTTCATTGACCTCTTTACTGTGAGGGGTAATAATGAACTTCAGGAGTGAGTGACAGTCTCCACATTTGTTCTTTTTCTGGGGCTTGCCCTGAATTACAAGACAGACCTGGGGACTCACTTCTCTGCTCCTTGCTTATGCAGGTTGAACACCCTAGGGTAGGATCCAAGCTGGGAGTGGCTCGTCACTTGCTCTGAGTGTTTTAAGAAAGGCCAGTGTCTGCTTGGGTAGGATTTTCATTGGTCTGCTTGATTGCCCCAATCAAATTCCAAGGTCTATGTTAAGGGTGAGGGTTATGAGACCCTATTTCAGCCTCAGCTAAACCATGTTCACCAGTCTGGCTCATGCCAAGACGCCTTGCATTTTGGAAGGCATTATCCATGTACCTGGCCTTGAATCAGTTGATATTTGGTTGACATCTGGTTTCAGTCTTTGTTTCTATTTTCTATTGGTCAGACCCAGTGGGGAGGCAGGACTTAGGTCTCCTAATCTCTGAGACTTGGGTTTAACAGAGACCCTGAACTCATTCATGTTCTCCTAAGTCTGATTATTGTCTGGTCTTTTATCTCATGACGTATCGAATCTTCCAGAACGTATCCTGTCATTTCTCTTGTCAGTCCCTACCAATCTCTCCCTTGTCTAGCTCTGGTCATCATGTTTTTGTTAACTGCAGGTAACAAAAGTGCCTTGTCTGGTCACTAAGTCAATGAGAGGCCAGCCTGGCACGGTATGAGGAGGCTTCATCTGGGCAGGAGGTGAAGATCCGCTGTTGCCATCCCCAGGGGGAGCCAGAAAGACAGCTTGTTGTGAACGTTCGTTGTGTCTACTGTCTGAAATCCATTCACCTTCCATTTGCCCTTTGGGGAATCAGCTCCCCCATCCAGCCCTTGTGTTTCAGATGAAGTAGACTCTACCCAAGGGTGGCATCCATGGCTGAGGCCAAACCAACCAGTGAATTTCATCTTAGCACAGTGGGACCAGGGAGGAGCATGCGATCCAAGTCAGGCTAATTATAGCCTATAAAACTCAATTTCACTGTGTATGTGTGCCCACGTGCACACTAATGGAGAAATGGCTTTCATTTTCATTGGACATGAAACTGGAAGAAGGTAGAACTGGGAACTTTTAGCGGCCATCATGAAGAGACAGTCTGGCCAAGAATGGAGCCAACACAAAGAATGCAGAGTCAGAATGGAGAGCAAAAAACCTTGTCCAGGTGACGGCACTGGATCCCTGGGCTGAGTCATACCTGAAGGCTGAACAGTATACCTGGACTCAATAAGACCTCTGGTTTACTTAAGGACATGTGACTGGGGTTCTCTCACTTGCAAACAAAAGCATCCTCACTGATTCAGAGCCTTCTGTCTCCACCAATCACCATCCAGTATTTTCTCTTTTATTACTTGCTCTGTGGGGTTTGTAGTTTCTCTCTCTACCCTCGGTTAGCAGTTATCAACTGGATCCCCTGCTGGAAACTGAGCCTGGTTCTGCAGACCAGGCCCTAGTCTTTGTGACTGATCCCTCTCAGCCCTCCCTCAATATCTAGTCCTGACTGTTCCTTGCATCAGCTGATACTAAGAGTAGCACATCCAACAAGCTCATTCCCTGTGCCCCTTGGAAACATTTCCAGCCTAAACAGCAATTCTCAAAATATGTTCTGGGGAACAGTGGTCCAATCAGATTCCCTTTTGGGAGATTAAAAGAAAAAGGTTTACAATTTTAAAAAGTTGACAAAGTCCTGTATTTTATATTTTTCTCTTATTAAGGGTTCTGATAAGTACTACAGTAAAGAGAAGTGTTTGACATATCATAATTTCATATTTAGAAATGTATACAACTGCTGAACAGTTAGGTTTTTGACTGTAGGAATAATATCTATAACAACCTGAACATATTTTGGAAAACCGTGACTCAAATTTGCAGAAGTCCCTGGGATCAGGCAATATGTACAACTGGCCTCTTTCTGGAGGGGCCTGGCCTTTCAGTCCTGGTTGGGGCCTGATACTTCCACCCTGGGCTAGTGATGGTGACATAATTTCTTGCCATCAGTTTTCCCAGCATGCAGCAGGTTTGGGGCCACACAGGCTGTGCTGTTTCTTGACATAGTATTCCCACGATGGTGGTGGCAGGAGACAATTAGATTGAGCTGACAACATTCATTCCTTTCCAGACCATGTGAATTCCTTGATACCTCATTCTGAGACCACAGTTCAGATTTGGCACCAAGAGTATCTGCAGTTACTTGTAAACAGGGAGCTCAACACTAAACTATGATTGATGTTTCGAATCAAACACTTTCAGGGTCAGGATAGTAGATGGGTTTCCAGAAATCAGGCACTGTCATGAAGCCCACCAGCCTCATAAAGATGCAAGATTGCATTTTTGCATAGGAGGCCTCCTGCAGACTCAAACAGAGATGAAAGGAAGAGGACTACATTTTAATATATATATATATATTTTTTGCTCTCAAAACAGCAGCGTCATAGCATTGTACTTTCCAGGAAATAGAAACGCTTGCTTGGTATTACCTTGTAAATTCTCATGACCTGTGAAGAGGCTGAAGGAGCCAGCAGCCCGGGCATGATTTGTTCTGGAAGGAAGGAAGGGAGAGGGGAGGCCACCACGAGCTAAGTACCGACTAGATGTCAGGCCCCACGCTAGCTGCTCTGCATCTATAATACATCTTAATTTTATAAAATCCAGTGAGGTGAATAATGTTTCCGTTTTGATGGGCAGGAGACTAAGATACAGAAGGATGAAGCCTTTTGCCTAACAAGCACTAAGATGTGCATCCAGGTCTGGCAGCCACCCAAAGCTATCCCAGGAAGGGATTTCTCACTGGCACGTTATGGTACAGAGACATCTTAGACTTGGTTGGTGTGTCCTTTGACTCTCCTTGGGGCTGAGGGGGTTTGTTTTCCTACTTTCTACAAATCTGCTATGTGTCCCAATCAAGACAGAACATTTCCTTGGGTTCTGGCCTCTCTGATGGGGCAATGAGAAGATCTGAGGGGATGGAAATAAACTGGATCCCAGGTGAAATTCCAAGGTGACCCAGATACCTCCAGAATGGAGAAGCTACTTTTAAACTGACCCTGGATAAGTCTCTAGCTGGGTTTAATCATTCCTTCCCTGCTCACTTCACAGTGACAATAGATGTGGCATTTGATTCAACTCATCCAGGATTTATTGAGCACTGACTATGTGCCAGGCAGTCTACCTGGTCTGAGGAGAGAAGCTTACAAAGGTGAATCACAGGAGAGCCCCATTCACAAGTGATTCATTTAGAGCAAAGAGGATGGACAGAGGTGGTGGGTGGTGGTTTACATTTCAATAGTGCTCTAGCACATTGTTATTCATTACCTCATTTCAAACATATGACTGCTGTCTGAAATAGGCAGAGCAAATACTCTTGTTTTTGTTTGACAGATGGAGGAAACTAAGGTTGCAGGTGACTTGCTGATTGGTGATAATAACATCTAAAGTCTGTGCCCACGATTCATTTGCATAGGGTTTTCATATTGAATCTTCAAAACATTCCTGTGTGCTAGAACTTATTAGTATTAGACCTTTTATTATAAATGAGCAAAGAGGCAAGGCCAAAGGGTCAGCTTCTGGAGAGGAGGAACCAGACCATCTTCATCTACACATCCTCAGCACCAAGTATGGTGTCTGGCAATAAAAGCAAACTCCCACACTCAACGGCAGAAAATCTAATAATCCAATTAAAAACAGGCTAAGGGCTTGAACAAACATTTCTCAAAAGGCATACAAATGGCCAGCAGGCATATGAAAAGATACTCATCATTACTAATCATCAAGGAAAGGCAAATCAAAACCATGATGAGATATCTCATCTCACATCTGTCAGAATGGCTATCTCAAAAACACAAAAGACAAGTATTGGTGAGGATGTGGAGAAATTGGAATCTTGCACACTGCTGGTTGGAATGTAAAATAGTGCTGAGTGTCCCTTGCATCAGTCTCTTGCATCACCTGATATTGAGAACAGCATAACCTATAAGCTCCTGCCTTGTACTCCTTGGAAATGCTTCCAGCCTGAACAGCAATTCTCAAAATATGTTCTGAGGAACAGTGGTCCTATCAGATGTGCTTTTGGGAGATTCAAAAAAAGTTTACAATTTTAAAAAGTTGATAAAGCCCTGTGTTTTATATTCCCCTCTTGGAGATCCACAAGCACATTTGCTTATTAATATAATAAATATAAAATATTTATTATATTAATATTTTAATAATATAAAATGGTGTAGCTGCTATAGAAAACAGTATGGAAGTTTCTCAAAACATTAAATATAAAACTACTATAATCCATTAATTCTACTTCTGGGCACTTATCCGAAAGAATTGAAATCAGGGTCTTAAACAAATATTAGTACTCTTATGTTCACTGCAGCATTATTCATAATAGTCGAGATGTGAAAACAACCTAAGAGCCCCTCAATAGATGACAAGATAAAGAAAATGTGGTTTATAAATACAGTGGAATATTATTCAGCTTCAAAAAAGATGAAAATTCTGCAATATGTAATAATATGGATGACCTTGAGAACATTATGCTAAGAGAAATAAGTCACATAAAGACAAGTACTTGTCTAAAATAGTCAAATGTATAGAATCAAAGAGTGGAAAGCTGGTGCCAGGGACAGGGGGAGGGGGAAATAGGGAGTTACCAATCAGAGAGCATAAGGCTCTTGTTAAGCAAGATGAGTAAGTTCTACGGATCTGTATGACACTGTGAGTACAGTTAATGGTACTGTATTGCACACTTAAAAATTGTTAAGAATATCTCCTGTTAAATGTCCTTACCACAATAAAATAGATAAAAATCAATAAATAAAATTTAGTGTTTCAAAAAACTGACTTCTAAGACTTGCTTTTAATGCCCTGCCCATATCCCCTTGTACTTAACAATTTTAGTGTAAAATGGCCCAATTTTCAGCTACCAGCCTTTTACCACATCACATAGATAGAGGGTACTATTCTGGTTGCTCTGGTATTTCAAACTTTATTTAGAAATTGTCCCAGTTTTATTTTTTGCTGGCTTATGAGCAAATATAAAGGTTGGCCATACCAATAACTTGCCCTGTCACATCTAAAAGAATGTAGCCCCTAGAGCCTCTAGACCAGGGGTCCCCAAACCCCAAGGCACAGACTGGTACCTCTGTGGCCTGTTAGGAACTGGGCCGCACAGCAGGAAGTGAGAGGCAGGCGAGCAAGTGAAACTTCATCTGTGTTTGTAGCCGCTCTTCAACACTAGCATCACTGCCTCAGCTCCACCTCAGATCATCAAGTATTAGAGTCTCACAGAAGCAGCAGTCCCTGGTGCCAAAAAGGTTGGGGACCGCTGCTCTAGAACATGGTTTTTCAACCTCAGCACTATTGACATTGTGAGTTGGAGCATTCTTTGTGGTGGGGCCTGTTGTGTGCATTTTAGAATGTTTTGCAGCATCCTTGGCCCCTATCCAAAGAAGCCAGGAGCTCCCCCCAGTTATAACAACCAAAAATGTTTCCAGACACTGCCAATTGTCCCCTGGGGGACAAAAATGCCCCTGTTTAAAACCACTGCCCTAAGCTATTGGAGGGCAGGTACTATGTTTATTTTGCTTATGATCGTGTTGCCGGTGTCTGGCCTGAGTTAAGTGCCCCATAAATATTTGTTGGAAGAAAGAATGAATAAATGTGTGACTTAAGTGAATGAATGCCTTAATCTATCCAGTGTCCTTGGACTGAGCTCACTTGAAGCACCCGACCTCAGCAGCTCCCCACTCCTCCTGTTTCCCTGACTTCACATGGTCCACTAGCCTCACTGACCAGTCAGAGTTAGCCTTCGGTAGAGTTACGCCATCTGGCTCCCCATAAACTATCTCCAGCAGCTCCCAACTGGGTCTGTCTCAGCCTTGTGCACAGAATCTGTAAGTTTCTAACCTTCACCTTCAAGTGAAGCAGGGAAAGTGGCAACTCAGTAATTCCCTCTGCTGCAGCCTCTTGGGTTGGACCCCAAAATGTATGAATGACTCCTGACTTATGGAAGTTTCTAACCTTCACCTTCAAGTGAAGCAGGGAAAGGCAGCAGAGGGAATTACTGAGCTGCCACTTTCCCTGCGTCCCCCATATTTCTCCATCTCACAGACACTGGTGGAGCAAATATCCATTGGAGAACATTACACTGTATAATGAGGCAACTGCACTCAGATCCCAAATAAGAAAATGGGTGGCTTCTATTAGACGTCAAGCCGCTCAAGTTTACTCAGCCTCTACTAATGAAAATATGAGCAGCATCTGAGGCTTAGCCTGTTCTCTCACGTGGTCCAGTAAATGTCTTAATATCTCCAGATTTCTTTCTGCTTTCTAAATTATATGCATCACTTCTGGCATTTACGAGTTATCTTTGAAGACTGCAAGATTGAGCCGCCATGAAAACCCTCCATCTGCACTTTTATTTCCACATCCCCCCAACCCAGATTGAGCTAGAATCTCTTAGACTGTTAAAGCTCATCTCATATGCGTGTGATCTGCGGCAAGCTGCAGACCTTTTAGGTTGTACTCTCCCTTCATCTCCATTTGCATCATACATGGTCAGAGATTTCACCTCATTTCAACAAATCCTGGCTGAGTGAGAACCTTCTAAGTACCGGAAATGTGGGGGTAGATGATGGGAATGAGGCTTGGTCCTGCCCTCCAAGAAAAGGCCTCCCAACTTAGTGAACGCCTACTGTGTGTTCTGTACATACCCTCATGGTAACTCCTAAAAAGAAAATGGGGTGTAGGTTGGTAGCCTTGTGTACCAGTTGAGAAACCCAAGTGCTTTGAGTCACAGAGCTACTTAGAGGGATTTGACTAAGGCCACTGTCTTTCCAAAGCCAAGATGATAGGAAAACTTAGCGGTATCTCAGAAAGGGTGAAAGAAATGCCAAATAAAAATGTAAGCATGTTCTGTGGAGAGGCAGAGAAAGAGAGGATCACTTCACTTGAAGAATGTTATGAGTCCAGGCTCAAAGAACAAATATGATTTTGGTTGATGGAGGGCTGAAGAACAGTGTATGCGATCGCAGAGGAGAGCACACCCCTCGGTGGAGCAAGGCATGTGTGAGAAGCGATGCTCTACAGCAGAGGTTCCCAACCTTTTTGGCATCGGGGACCAGTGCCCCTATGAAAATCTAATGCCTGATGCTCTGAGGAGGAGCTGAGGTGGTGATGCTAGCACTGGGGAGCAGCTGCAAATACAGATGAAGCTTCACTTGCTCACCTGTAGCTCACCTCCTGTTGTACGGCCTGGTTCCTGACAGACCCCGGAGGGGACCATTACTGGTTTGGGCCTGGGGGTTGGGGACCCCTGCTAGAGAAAGATGTAGATGCAGGTGGCACAGCTGTTTGCTGGAACCAGCCTGCATAAGCTCAGGAGAGCCTACTGCTTATCCGCCAAACTCGGTGTTCAGTGAGGTCAGCTTGGTAGCTTGAAATCAGCCATGGCAGGAACGTTGACACTATGGAAATGGGCAGTCAGGATTTTCTCCCTCAAAAATCCACTTACTAAACATTTATGTGCACAAACTGAAGACTGAGGCACATTACCTTCCAGGTGACACCTGGCACCCAAGTATCATAAAACAGCAGGTTGGTAATGCTGTTAATGAAGATGAGGGCTCCAGTAAGGTGACACAAGGGGCTGGAAATTCAGATCTGTAGTTAGGAAATCAGAGGTGACTGCTTTTTCTTCCTTTTTCTTTTTCCCTACAAAGTGAAATGTCTCGTGTAAAGAGAAGTAAACATCTCTTTAAATAATAATAATAAAAAAATCAAAGGGAAGATCCAACTGCTGGAGTTTCTCAGCAGGGAGGAAGGCAGAGCACACAACTCCTTCCATCTATTATGCATACTACATTATCCCAAACTCACTTACTCAGAATTCTTTTATCATAGATCAGTGCTTTGCCTCCTCCATTACTGGCTACTCCAAATGGACTTGGTGCAAACTTAATTTTGAGGAAAACAGAGGTCCAATCTGTTTGTACAATCTGCTGGCTCTTGCATCCTTAGAGCATTTGCTGACTTCTTAAAATCAGTGAGGCTGCACCAGACCAACAGACCCTACTGAAAATGAAGAAGCAGAGTTCCAGAATCCCCTAGCACTCCTGGTTGCCTATATTAAGTACCTGCAGCACTGGGTGTTCAATGCGAATTGTGCCTGATCCTCACAATAGCCCCGAAAGAGAGATAAGTGACTTCTGTTTCGGAGAAGAAATAATAGACTCTAGGAAGGCTGAAAAATGTGCCCAAGGTCTTGCATTTAGCAAGCACCAGAGCTAGGATGTGAAACCATGTTTGTCTTTAAGGCTCATACTCTTTAACTACATCTTGTTACTACCTCCGGCCAGCTGAATAATAGCACCCTTAAATATCCACATTCTAATCCCTGGAACCTATGACTATTACCTTACCTGGCAAAAAGAACTTGGAAGGTATGATCGTGACAGGCTCTTGAGATGGGGAGATTATCCTGGATTATGTAGGTGGGCTAAATGCAATCACAAGGAAAAGCAGGGGAAGATCTGACTACAGAAGAAGGGAAGGTAGTGTGATGATGGAAGAAAGATTGGCGTGCCACAGCTAAGGAATGCCAGTAGTCACCAGAAGCTGGAAAAAACAGAATGAATTTTCTCCTAGAGCTTCCATAAGGAACCAGACCTGTTGACTCCTTGACTTTAGCCCTGTGAGGCTCATTTTGAACTTCTGGCCTCCAGAACTGTTAAGACAATATTTCCCTGTTGTTTTAAGCCACTGTTCGTGGTCATTTCTTTACATCAACAACAAGAAACTCATATACTTCTCAAAGCAGGAAGAAGAGAATCAAGTCAAAATGTCAGCTCAGGCAAGGGATGGGATGAGGCTGACTTCCAGGTGTTTTTGACTCCTGTCATCTCACCCCTCTTAACCACACTGACCTCAGTGAAACAGTGCAATCTGTAATTAAGACCTGCGTTCTTTGAACCCCTAAGGGAAGAGAAAGAGGCAGCTGAGTGACAGAGGACAGTACACTGGGCTCAGTCACTTGGGTTCTGTCTTGGCTCTACCAGCCACTTGCCGTGTGAATTTTGTGCAAAGCACTTTATTTCTCTCAACTTCTGAAGATGTCATGACTTCTCAGATCTAGCTCAAAGATTTTGATAACTATGTGCTGAGCAAAGTAATCGTATAAACTCAGGTTGGGTAAAATGTTGAGCCCATCAGAAGAGCTTCTAAAATATACTCTGTGCATATTATTCTTACTCTTCTTTAGCAAAACAGGTTCCTGAGGTTCCCTGGGGAGGCCTCTCAAAGATGCAGGCTGGGGAACCATCCCTCAGGGAGAAACTCCAATGCATATTAATTTGGGAGGATTTCTCTGGCTGCCACTGCCAGAGTGGCAGAGATTAGTCCTTATGAACTGAAGGTGAAAAAAAAAACAAAAACAAAACAAAAGTCAGACTGGAAAAATAAAAAGCAATTTTTAGAAGTCTGAAAATGGAAAGGCTCTGAACTTGCAGGGATAAGAGGAGGTGAAAGTTTGAGAGATGAGAAGGGAATGATGATGGTTCAAGAGTTGGTGTGCTAAATTGTCAGCAGTGGTGGAGATCTAATGGGGTTATTCTGTTAGCCATTGGAGGCTGAGTCTGGCAAGAAGAATGAAATCACTCCCAGGCCTGGGAGTAATGCTCAGTGGCTATCGAGTGTCTTAACACCATGACCTAGGATTCCAATGGCCTAGGCCCTAGATCAAGTCCTGTCAGCATCCTTTTTTGGGACTTTGGGTATCTTTAATTTTCAACTTCACCTTCCCGATCTGCCAAGTGGGTGTGAGTCCTAGCTGCCAATCTCTCTGAGACTTGGTTTATTCAACTGAAAACTGGGGTTCCTCATCAGAGGGTTGATGGAAAGTTTAATGAGATAGGATACTTGAGTGGTACAGGCCCTGAAATGCTGATTCCCTCCCTGCTCCTGCAGGCTTTCTCATAGGTTGAGAGAATAACAAGACATGACATGATAATAGATGTGAGTGTGCTGCTGCCATTCTTTTAGAGGGTAGCTGGATCTATGCAGCAGGGCGACTGTTGGAAAGCTTATGCACCTCCCTGGTCCCTAACCAGCTGCTATTCTACGATGTTCACAGCAAAGTTCCAATGCATCTTTTACCCTCCCCTTGACTACTGTCTGAGGCCTCTGCCAGCAGCTCTGAGACCCCAGCAACAAATTAGAACATCAGCATGATACGGGTCAAGTTGCTACATCCTGCCAAGTCTACAACCTCTTACCTGTACCCCTGGTTGACTCATCCTTGTGATGTAGCACTTGCTCAAACAAAAAATACAGCACTAAGCTGCTGACTGAGGGCTGGGCCGACTTCTAAAGAGATAGGGGCAATCTGTTCGCTCTCTGTTCTCTGGGGCTGGCAGAAGCTGTGTGAGAATGGGTTGTGTGCCAGGGTTTCCAGGCACCAGGCTCATAATCTACCCTGTTCTCCCTGGGTTAGTGCTGGTTATTGTGCTGGGAGAACACACCCATCACCCTCAAATCTCAAAGCCTAAAGCAGGACTTCTCACATTTCACTGTGCATCGGAATTGCTTGTGGATTGCTGTTAAAATGCAGATTATGATGCAATAGGTCTGGGGAAGGGCCCAAGACTCTGCTTTGCTAACAAGTTCCCAGGGGATGCTGGTGTTGCTGATTTCCAAGTCACAGGAGCTTAAAGGATCACCTTGAGGCAATGACAAAAAGCTTGGGCTCAGAAAGAAGGTAAAAAGGAACCAAAATTGCATGCCAAGGGCTGGCCAGGTAGGTGAAAGTTGCTCCTCACAACAAATTTGCAAGGCAGGATTAGAATCCTAATTTTAGAGATAGCTGGGGGAGCTACTGACATGTACCCAGAGTCACACAGCTGGAAGGAGCAGTGGATGAGATTGCGTGTCTGGCTTATGCTCTCTCTGTCTACTAAGGTGTTTGTAAATAAAGATGATGTTCTGCTGCGATTCACAAATGAGGAGATATATCTTGTAAGGAAAGATGCACAACATGCTTGGTCTCATTCTTTATTCAAATGATACAAAGCCAAATGGTATAAAATGACTTCTAGCCAGTCAAAATAGAATAGACATTTTAAAATAATAATTGCATGCGAGGCAAGTTGTGGTAAAATGGGAATTCTTATATACTTCTGGGGAGAGTGTAAATTGGGGCAACTGACTGGAAAACAGGTGGCCACATTTATCAAGAGCCTTAGAAATGTTCCTAGCCTTTGACTCAGTAATTCTGCTTCTGGGAATCTACCTTCAGAAAGTCTTGGAATATGTGTGTCCTGGCATTACTCAGGATAAGGAAACAGAAGAGAAAGTGCAAACATCTAATAGCAGAGGAATGTAATTTATGGAACAGCTACACACTGGAGTTTTATGTAGCTATTAAATGGTGTGTATGTAATACCATGAAAATGTTAATGTCATAAGGGAAAAAAGTGGCTTGCAAAATGATACATAATAAATAATCTCAAATTAATATTATCTTAAAAAACACTTAAACCTACACTGAAAAAAGATTGAAAGGAATTAAATCAACGTGTTAGTGGTCATTTTGGTTGTGAAACTATGTGTGATTATGTATTTCCAAAATGTTTTTAATGTACGTGTAGCTTAATAATAATCTTAAATCCTAAATAATCTTATAAAAATTTCCTTTTGAATGAATATAGGTCTATTGCACTTAATCCAATGACTTAGAAGTCAAATGTACACTAAACTTGTATAAGGTATTCCTTATTTCCTCATGGACTCACACGATGCTCAGAGACAAGTGAATTTCACTCCTATTGATCACTGATTGGTACAGCTTTCGTTTCTCTGTCCCTAGCGCCTACAGTTAAATATTTTGTAATGTCTAAGCAAACAATCAAAGTCATCAGGAGGGTCATATATTAAAGAGACCTTCTGAGTGATCATTCATTCATTCAATGGACTGGCCTCTATGGATGCTGAGCTGAAAGGCAGTTTTGTAAGTAGCCTCCAGGCTGGAAGGGGAGAGAAGCAGGTTGTTTATTATGGTCCAGAGACACCAGACTTTCAGGGCCCATTTGCATGGGGCATGGTGGAGAAGATATCAAAAGGGCCCTTTCTGCAAGAGATGTCCTAAATAATGAGGAGATATTAGGCAAGGAAGAGATAGGGAGGAGCTCCACACAGTGTTTGCAAAGACATAAATGGGAGACACCGAGAGCATGGTGGGTTTGAGGAGCCACCCCGAAGTGTGGCCTGGCCTGAGGATGGGGTGGTGTGCTTGGGGAGGAAAGAGATGAGTCAGGAATGGGTAAAATTATCAATGGCTGTAGATGCCATCCTGTGGGGTTTGAATTTTATTGAGAAGGTGATGGGAACCCCAGGAAGGTTTTAAAGAGGGAGGATCATGACCAGATTGAAAATTAATGAAGACCACTCTGGCTCCAGAGTGGAGGTGAGACAGGTGGGTGGTCAAGCTGAGAGTGGGGGTGGGGTAGTGAGAACCAGTACGGGATGTTTTAATAGTTTATGTGAGAAACAGTGGGGAAGGAGTGAGCTGGGCAGCTGGGAAGGAGATTTAGGAGGTAAATCAATAGTTACAGTCTTTGCAAATTAATTGGTTTGGAGGGCTAGCGGGAGGGAAGAACTCCCAGGTTTCTGGGTTGGGCAAGTGTGTTGACTCGCAAACCATTTGCAATTGTATGTATTTTTGCAAGCTCAAATTTCAAGATAAATTAGAAGATAACTTGATTAAACAAAATATAGTTTAGTCATAACCTTTTAGGAATCTATACAGCTCTTGAAAAGGTAGGTACACGCACAGACCAAAGGCCCGTATCTTAGCCACAAGTCACATGAAGAAGATGTAGAGGCCAGCTCTTTCCAGTGCCTCTGGAAGGTCGTCAGCCATCACTCTGATGCTTCACGGAGGGAAGCAAAGTCAGTACACTAGTGTGGCTGGTCGAGAGCTCCTGCTTTTATGCATTAAAAGGTGCTTTTGCACAGAGGCAGTATATTTTGACCCTTGGCTACCCAAAATCAAGGCGGGGTATAGAGGATGGAAAGTGAGAAAGGTACAAAAGTACAGTGGTTTCTGGGAAGCTCTCAGGTGTGTAAGGCTGGGCTTCTTTCTGCAGGTCACCTTTCCTCGCAAAGCAGAAAGGAATCATGAATTTGTGATTTGCTCTTACATATTTATGAAATCCATGCATGTGCACACACACATTTTAATAGATGAGGGTCAGCGTGCTTAAGCAGTCTATTTTACAACACGATGCTTGTTATGGCCAAGCCAGACCTGAGCCTGAGTCTTCAGCTCCTGAGTGATTGCCCTTTCCCACATGCTATGCTGAGCACGTTTAAACATTCTCTGTCTGTGCCACTCCCCCAGAGCACTTTGGAACCTACAGCTTGATGTCCTGGAAAGAGCCCAGGCTCTAACTTCAGACAGAGCTGGGTCTGATCCAGGTTCTCTACCTTCCAGGGGAAGAAACTCCTCTCTGACCCTTAGATTTCTCTTCTGTAAAACAGGATGACAGCATCGCCTTGTAGGCTTGCTGTGAGAAGTAAATGAGATGATGCAGGTGAAGGGCTGGGCACACAGTAGGGACTCAATGCCTGTTACAGAGCTGTGAGGCACACCCTCTGGCCCAAGGGCGTGTTGAGTAACAGCTTCCCTTCTGGATCTTGGCAGAGGGTACTTGAGACAGGTCCTCAATACATGCGCCTGCACAGAAGCCCTCAGGGTAATCCAGCGCTGTATACTATGGTAATTTCTGCAGCAAAATCTCCCATGATGGTAAAGACAAATTTTTTTTTTTTTTTTGCTAGATAGTGCAACTCATGCTTTTTAATGTTTTTCGTTTAAAATAAATTAGCCGTGCTGTTGACTCTGGCGCAGAATCATGGCTCTGCTCTCAGTCCGCCTCACTGCACCACAAGGGCTGCCTCTGAGTGCATTTTACATACATCCCATCCTTGGGAGTCCGGGAGCCTGGCTGGGGCTTGGTGCAAAGGTGGCTCCCTGAAGGAGCACAGGCCTGCTGTACAGAGAGCTGGGCTCTACACCCTTGCTCTCCCACTGCTTTCTGGTGACCTTGAGAAGGTCAATGATTGTTGCACTCAGCTGATAGCCTGTGTTCTGAGCATCTGTGCATTCTCAGGATCTAGTCCAGTGCCTCTACGGTGGGGGCCCAGAGTCCTTTGGGTGGATGAAGGAATAAATGTGTCTGCTTCACCTTCCCTAAAAAGCAGATAATAATTCCTATGTTTAAGAATTATATTAGGGATACAGAATAAAAAATGCCCAACACTGCACCTGGTGTGTAGTAGTTGCTCAGTATGCGGGAGCTTACATTATTATTATTATCATTATCATTAGCTGAGTACTGCCTCTGGATGTAACTGTTTCCTCTACCATATCTGACAGTGTGCCTCACACATAGTAGGAGTTCAGTCAATGATGACGGATTTTTAAAACATATTTTCCTGTTTGCTTCCAGTGTGGACTGTAAAATCTGACCGGGTTGTTCAGGGGCATCTCTCTTCCTCCCTCTTTCCTTTTCTTCCTTGCCCCTTCAAGGGACATAGTGATAAGTCTGTGTGTGTGTGTGTGTGTGGGGCGCTACTGTATTGATGACTCAGCATTTGCCACAAATATTTTCCAACCCCGCCCAAATAAGAAAGAGCCAAACCGGGCTCAGAGAATTATTTTTGGTATTTTCTTTAGCTATTCTAATCTTTAACATTTTATAGTGGGTGTTTAGAGCTGGTGATTTTCCTTTCTTTTGTGCAAACGAGACCAGAATAAACAGCACAGGGTGAGTCACTTCAGACTCTTAGCACTTCAATTACTTAAAAACTCAAGGGCTTGATGAAGCTTAGAATGTCACCTTCTTCAGAACAGCCATGAGCAGATGGGAAATGCTCCATATTCTAAGTAGTTGATGCCTTCCCGGCACAGGAAATCTGCTATTAGCTAGCTACTAGTGCCCAGAAAGAAGAGGCAGAAAGGTAAGTCGGCCTTTACAAGTCCTCCTCCCCTGAGATGCTGAGTACTTTGCACACATTATTTCATATCTTACTTCATTTAATCTTTACAATGACCTTATGAGGTAATACTCTTAATGCCTATGAGGTAATAAATACTAGCCATATATTTCTTGCCTACATAGGTGTCATGCCCTCTCTCGGCATGTTACATCTATAATCTCCATGAATCCCTGCAGCAATCTGAAGACATGGGTATGCTGTCTTCGTTTCATGGATGAGAAAACTGAAGGGGGAAATAGAATTAAATCCAAGTCTCTGTTTATAAAGCCCACAGTGGTAAAGTCCTCTGTTTCCTAACCTAGGTCCCAAGGAACTTTCAGGCCTTTTAAGATGCTAATAGGTAATTATCAGATGAAAAAAAGAGGTTTTGTGATCCACAGAGTTTGGAACTTTTGCTTGCACCCCTCCGCCCCTCAAATAGAGTCAGCACAAGTTACTCATTAAAGGCTCTGGGAGATCTTATGTCAAAGAAATCTGTCAATTCTGTTTAGCTTAACTATTTCTCTTACTTGCTTAATCATGTAGCTATTCATTCGTTCATTCATTCATTCATTTGTTCATTCATTCCCAGAATGTTCACCATGGTCTCATGGACCCCTGGGCTCTGTGGGGCAGGGCTATGGACCTGTGACACTATTCCCTGCCAGAGGACTCATAGAAAAGTACAATTTTATCCCAGTGTTCCCACTGGGGTCAGTTCTTGGGGGAAATACCCAATAAAGAAAAGTCAATATTCTAAAATTGTCCTCATACAAGGGAATGCCATTTTCTTTAATACCAGCTGAATAACAACCCTGCTAAAGTCTCATCTGACACTTTTAGTTGACTAGGCACTAAAAGGTCCTCTAGTCTGCCTTATAGTGGAGACTAGAGCCTTCCCTCTACCCTGCCCCTCTCTCACCAAGTGATCTCGGAACCTCTATTTACAAACTCCAGGGACAGGGAGGTGCTGTCTCAAAAAACAACCTGTTCCACAGGGAAAGCAGCTGTTAGAAAGTCCCCCTGCTACTGTTGTGAGATGTGCTCCCCCCCAGTTCTTATACCTCTTCCTCTGAGCTCTAAAAAGTGTGAAGATCATTGTTACATCCCCTGGGGTCTTCTGTTCTCCAGCCTGAACATCTTCACTTCCCCACTGATGTGGTTTCCAGCCCCCTTGAGAGAAGTAGATAAACTGAGAAAGGCCTTGGGAATTTGGAGGTCCAAATCTTGGATCTACTAACTAGTAGCTGTGTGACCTGGGCAATTTATTTAATTCTTTTAAGTCTCAGTTCCTTTATCTAACCTTTACCACATAGAAATTTTGGGAGGATTAAATGAGACAGTGTATGCCAAATACCTAGCGCAATTCCTGGCACCGGGTACATGATCAATACATATGATTGATCCTACCTCTTCACTTTTTCCACCTTTCTATTCCCTCTGCTCTGCCTGTGTGGTATACTCAAGCTTATCACTATCCTTTTTGTGATGCTTAAAGCATTCTAGGTGTAGTCAAGCCCCAAAATAGTCAGCAATAACAATTCTCTCATTTTGGAAACTCGTTCTAGTTCTGGTTCTATTGTGAACCCAAATGTGATCTTGGCCCAGTCACTTCTCCTCTCTGAGTCTTGGTTTCCACAGCTGAGGTCTATCTCTGGTCTCCTGGGGTGTTCAGAAATGTTCAAATACTCTTCTGTATTATGTAAAAAGCCAGCAAATGATTCGCGTTTCAGAAAAAATGGTAAGAAACACTTTTACCCCAAACAAAAGAATTAGAATCTTCAGGGATTAGGAACCTGTATGAATGTTCTTTTCTTTCCTCCTGAAAAACCTGACCATGTGAGTTGATCTTCACTTGATCTTGAAATAATGAGAAACCTGGCTGATTAGACTATGGGTAAAGATTTTAGGCTTCTAGGTTCTATTTCCTACTTGGCACTGAAAAAAAAAACCAAAATGCTTATTTTAAAGAAGGCCAAATAAAATAAATTCACTTTTTCTAGATTTGACTTTGTAAAATAGCCTTAATGTGCATTATGAAGAGTCTGCTAAGTTGTTTTTCTGTTTGGATCAAACATAAAATATATTTTATTTGAACTTTGAAATGCAGACACTGGACACTGTGCAGAAAGATCATAAAATATTTTTTTCTGAAAGTTAATCTTAAAGATAATTATTTTGCATTTAGAGTTCATTTCCTCATGAAAGTAAAGTTATAAATGGTGGTCAGAGTCCCCAGGCTAGTCCCATAGATGCTTATTTAACTCATTCACATTTATACTTCCATGTAAAGTGATTCCTTTCTTACTGCCTTCTGTGGTCTGCCCAACATTTGGGGGCTCTATTATAAATTGGGTGTGTTTTGGGTTACTCTCTAAGGTAAGCAAATTCTCTGAAGTGCGACAAAGAGAAAATATGGTGACATGAGGGGCATGCAGTTAAAAAGAAACACGGTAACTAGGGGAATTCTTGTGCTTCTAGCCACAATTTCATCTACCCTGGCAAGAGGAATTAAGCTAAAAACAATTGATGAATGGATAAGTAAAATGTACTACATCTATACAGCAAAATATAAGTTGCTAATAAAAAGGAATGAATTACTGACACATGCTACAACATGGAGGAACCTTGAAAACATTATGCTAAGAAGCCAGTCACAAAAGACCACATATTGTATGATTCCATTTATATGAAATGTCCAGAAGAGGCAAATTTATGGAAACAGAGGATAGATTAGTGGTTGCTTAGTGCTTAAGAGAATAGAAAGTGACAGGTAATGGGTACAGGTTTATTTCTGGGGGTGGCATACCTATTCTAAAATTTGGTTATGGTGATGGTTGCATATTCCTGTGAATATACTAAAAAACATTGAATTGCTCACGTTCAGTGGGTGAATCGTATGGCATGTGAATTATATGTCAATAAAGCTGTTTTTAAAAAACAGAATTAAGCAAAGAAATTGAAGGAATATTTCTCTCTTTCCTGTGCTCCAAAGAGAGCTTTCTCTACTCCCTTGGCTTGGTGCTGGCATGCTGTTCCCATAAATATACAGGAACATGGGGATTTGTAATTTAGCCAATACTTCTTTATGTCTCTTAGAGAGCATATTTTGCAAAATATTATCCAATAAAACTACTGTTGGGCAGCATTCATGCATTCATTCACTTCTGCAAAAACCTTTCCCAATCACCAGTTCTGCACTAGGTAGGTAAATTTCCAAGCAGGAGCCACGTTCGCAGGAGGGAGCCAGATTCTCACCAGGGGTCCAAGTTCACACCAGGGAACCAGCTTATCATCAGAGATCCAGGTTCACACCAGGGAAATGTGTTCTTGCCAGGGAATGAGTTTCTCACCAGGAATCCAGGTTCTCACCAGGGAATCAGGTTCACACCAGGGATCTATGTTCAGAGAAATGCTTTGATGTGCTCAAAGCCCTAACTATCCCCATCTTACATCCCAACCTGCATCTCACAGAACCAAAATACACCCAACTACCCTTTCCCACCTTTTCAAATGTTTGCCCTGTAACAGCAGAATTTTTTTTTAAGGGGAAATAAAACAAACATTCAGATATCCTAGGTATTTAACTAAATCCATTAGTGTACTTTATAAAAAGATTTCCGGAATGGCTTTAATGAGAGACATCACCTGGTACACTTAAACGTTTCTTTACAGAATATTTGGTATCATACAGGAACACTCTAAGGCAAAGAAGCCTAGAACTGAAATGTTCATGGCAACTACCCATCCGAGCTCCCTCAGAGATGAGTTTCTTATCTTCCTGAAAAGGTAATGTGAGGAAGGTGCAGTGCCCCAAATCCAATGCAGGCCTCCCGTGCCAGATGCTGTGCTAAGACCTAGTTGGGGCTGGGGTCACAGATGACCCCTCTGCCTTGGAAGCTCAGAGTTTGCTGTGGAGAAGATCAATCAGGGGGCAAAGAAAATTCTGATCATAGACACCTGATTTTTGCACATGACATTCCAGAGGACAAGGGTGTGGTATTACTGTAGGCACCTCTGTTTCATTTCTTTTCAAGGATTTTACTAACAAACTGGCTTCTGAAAAGAGCTCCTGTTACAGATTAGATGGGGCTCAGACACATTGTCTCAATATGGAAAGCAATTATAAATGCAAGCAGAGAACACAGGGTCAGGTGTTATGCATTTAAACTTGGCAACATCAGTTCATAAAACCAATAGGGCTGTGTTGGAACTGGGGTTCCCCTTCCGCCTCATGTTAATTACTATGCTCTTGCTTTCTGGGCCCTGAATTATTCAGGAGGCCAGATATAAAACAGGATAATGGTAATCTCCAGTGTGGCACCGGAATGTGCAGCTGCTGCATCTGCTTCTGGGAAATGGAGACTGGGTGAAGGAACTCACAGGTCTCAGGGCTTTGGGGAAGCAGGGGGTGGCAGGGAGGGGAAGAGGGAGGCCAGAGAAGTGGGAGAAAAGTAAAACAGTGTTGCTCTCAGAGAAGGTGGAAGTAAATTGAACAACTAATGGGGTAAAATATGGGGAGCGAGAGAATAAACCCAACTAGAAGGAAGTGCTGGATAAAGGTCAGGTGAATGAATGAATGAATGAATGAATACTAGAATGTTCATGCTTGAAGGGAGGAGGGGAGAACACGGGCCTTTGCTGCTTGCCTCCTTTGAGGCACTTATTTAATTCTCACTGCCATTTAATGAGGTGAAGTGCATGGGGACACACACCTCTTTCATTTAACTCCCATGACTCTATCATTCAGCGTTAGTATCACTGCTTTATAGTGCTGGAAGCCCATGCCACACAAGAGACCTACTATCATTGGCTAGTAGTGGGGACTTCAGGTCATGGAATAGGTCCCATACCCCACTGTCCAGACACCAGTTTAGGGATAGGTGGGCAAAGCTATAAGCATCAGGTGCTGTTGGGAGACAGCCAGCACAGCCTTGGCCCTGGAAGGAAGAGTGGCTCTGCAGGAAAGCTGCCCCTAGGCGGAGAGTCCGATGGGGGGACTTGGCTGGATCTTTGGTCCTCTCCATATATTGCAACCTCTGCCGCTCTTCGGGATACCTGGCATGGGGAAGGCACCTCCTGAGTGTAAGTGGGTCAGCCTTTATTTGTAGGGCAACTTGGCACTCTCTGTCAAAATGAAAAACACCTGACACCTTTGATTTGGCAACCCTGGAGGAGTACCTGCACACATACAGAATGTGGCATGTACTGTGGTAATGTTTGTTATAGCAACAAACCAAAAACGACCCAAGCGTGCATGAATAGGAAGGTGAATGAATACAACACTGTACAGAAAGACCATGGTTAGAAGTTAGGATAGTGATCCTTGCTCTGCCATTCATTGTCTGTGTGATCTGAGCCGTTACAACCATTCTGTACCTCGGTTTTACCATCTGTAAAATGGGTATAACACTGGTCTTTATAGAGTTGTTGCAAGGATTACAAGAGTTAATATGGGTAAAGTGCTTAGAACGGTGCCTGGCATATAGTTAGGAGTTAATAAATTATAATGATTAGCAGTGCTTGATAAACATGAAGTCATTACTAAGACTCTCTTTCCTCCCCACCTCCTGCCCCGAGTCCTCTGAAACTCAGGTCTTTCCCTCTGGCCAGGTGGCCATCTAGCCAGTTCTTGTCCTAAGGGACAGCTTACTCCATGGGGCTAAGGGGCTGGGCCTGTCTACAATCCTAAAGCTCAGAAAGTGAAAAGAGTTACCAGTATAGCACAGCTCTGAGTTGCCAGCAGAGGCTTCAGTGGGAGCTGGACTATGCAGCCAGCCTGCTCTGGTTCTCAGGCTGAGGTAACACTGGCCACCATCGTTGGTCTCAGCTAGCAGCAGCCAGGAGAGGTGAGGAGGTACAGGGGTTTGTGCTTTCTGGCCCTGGAAGGGGCAGGAACAGGAATTTGTAGTTACTGATGTAGTTACTAACATCCTCCCTAACATCATCACATCAGACTTTTTCCTTCCTCCTTCATTTTTTTTTCATTCACTTATCAAAAATTTATAGTGCTCCCACAATATGCCATGCAGCAACATAAGGATTCTGGGCAAGCAGAGGCAAAGGAGACTCCTGATTTTGGAGGAGCTTGTGGTCCAGTGAAAGAGACAGACAAGAAAACAATTTTAGGGCAATCGTGAGCTCCATGCAATGACTTCATCTGTTTTGTCATTGATTCCCAGCCTCTGGAAAAGTGCTTTGTGTGCAGTAAGCGCATGTGAATATTTATGCACGACAACATGACCTATACGACAAGAATATGCACGACAACATGATCTGTACAAGGTACAGAAGTAGCTCACTAACTCTGTTGAGGAGGCGAAAAAGTCTTAGATAGAAAGCGACATATGAACAGGGTTTTGGAGAATGAATAGGAGTTTGCCAGGTTGACACAGCACATAGTTTAAGATGTCTATGCAATAGCTGCCATTATAAATTTTGAGGCCAAAGGAAAAGAGTATGACAGATGTTCTCATATCAACAAAGGCAGAAGAAAGGAGGGCAAAGAGGTTATAAATAGCTCTCCTCCCCTCCACCCTTAGTCATTTTGTCACTTCTTTCGTTTCTTTTAAACCCTTATTATAATTGTACGTAATCCATTTACATGTTTATGTGTTACCTGCATCTCTGTTTTGTTGGCTCCCAGAACAGTGTCTGGCTTTTAGTGCTCAATAAATGTTCACTGAGTAAATTAATAAATGGGGGAAAAAGAAGGAGTGGCCAAGAACTCCCAGTCTGGGCAGGTCTGGGGCAGCCTTGTCCAACAGAAATATAAAGTAAGCCTTAGATGTAATTTTCTCGTAGTCATGCTTTAAAAACTAAAATGGGGAAGATTAAATTAATTAATTAATTTGACTCATTAATGAATTTTATTTTATTTTACCTATTATTTCCCAAACTGTAACTTCAACATGTAATCAATATAAAAATTATTGATACTTTTTTTTTTTTTCAAATTAAGCCCTTGATTATACTTAGAGACATCTCATTTTGGACCAACCACATTTCAACTGTTCAGTAGCCATCAGTGGTCAGTGGCTACTGGGTTGGACAGTGAGGCCTGAGGCTTCCACTCTGCTACCCATCAGAGACTGTCAGTGGGGTAGGCCTGGGCCCTGCACAGAACTTGTCACCTTGGCTGGAGGGACTCTGGGGAGATGTCTGACCAAATGGGAATAAAATCATTTAAAATCACATAATTCACACTTTCGTTCTCACTCAGTGTTGGCACTGTGGTATGCACCCCGATGTCCTTGTATATGAAGACGGCCCCCAGACCCCTCCCTCCATTGCCCCCCTCTCCCCACAGCTCTGGTCCCTCTCTTTCTCTTCTGTGCCTTCCCCTCCAGCTTAGTGGAGAGTAGAGCATTTTCCACAGTGCACTTGAATTGATCGAATATGACAGTGAGACCCAGTTCTCTTGGCCATTTTAAATATCTGCGCAAAGGGCAGAGAAGATCTGGGGAGTGACTGAAGCCAGGGACACCTGAACACTCTTGGGCTCCTTTAAGCAACCTTTCCAAGCTCCCCTGCATTACAGGCCCTGTGGGCAAGGAGCACCTCCTGTAATAGGGGGAAAGGACTATGGACTGTGTACGTCTGACAACTGGAGCATTGTCCGAAGAGCTTTGCATGTATTCTTAGCTCACGTAAGCCAACGGTAGTCCTCTCTTATGATAGGTCTTATCATGGAGCCCATTTTACAGATAACGAAACTGAAGCACAGGGATTAGGTAACTTGCCCAAGGATTTACAGCTGGTGAGAAGCCAACCCAGGACTGGAGACTCAGCAGTCTTGTTCAGAACCTGCACCCTTTACCGCTGCGCTCTAGGAAATAGGCGGAGAAGGCGTTTTTGGAACCGGGCCGCAGATAGAGACTGCTTCTCCGCTGGCGGCGGGTGAGAGGTGGGAGAGGGTGGGGCCTGGGAGGTGGGTGGGGACATTGAACTGAGACTTGAATCTAGAGAGATGACAGACAGTATTTCCCACATGGGGTCCTTGCTTTTGTCCCTCTGAGGTACTCTCGGTATCCTCACTATGCTGCTCCGTTACCTGGTTACTCTCTACAAGACCGGGGAGAGTGGGTTAGGGGCTTCCTTTTACAGTGACTGGAATGTTCTGGAACTAGGGAGTAGTGATATTGCACAACATTGGTAACATAATAAACACCACCAGATCGAACACTTAAAAAAGGTTAAAATGGTGAATTTTAGGCCATGTGAATATTACCACAATTAAAAATAAAAAAAGGGCCAGGCAAGATGCAACTTTCTTGAGAATGGAGGAAGGAAGAGGAACCCCTGAGAAGATGAAGCTGCAGAGTGGTGAGACTCCCTGGTCACCACTGCACCCCGGGGAAACAGGCACATGCCTACGAATGTACACATCCTCACGAGTGTGTAACTCCCACGAGTGTGCACATCCATGTGAATGTATAACATCCACGAGTGGGTGACATCCAGAGTGTATGAAAGCCACATGATATTTGTCCCACTCGCATGAATATGAACCATCCACCATCCCAACAAGGGGTTGAACCTGCCTGGAAACCTCTAACAGATGACAATGAATATGCATGACATGGGAGAGGCATGGGTGACAACTCAGCAAGGGGGGCTGAGGTATGTACGAATGAGCTGGAGTCAGTTTGTCCCCTGTACTTACTACAGTCTATATCTGCTAGCTATCCTTCCCTCCCCTGAAGCCTAGGTCTGTCTGGCCCCCCGGCTCTGTCCATGTTCCCTCATGCCTCCATCACATGAAGGTGACCCACCTGTATCCCGCTTTCCCCTTTATCCTCCAGGAGCTAGATCTCAGATGGACTGATGCAGAACTTAAAAGAGTAGCATGGGCATTGTGAGCCGAGGCTGGGAAGAGAAAGGTCCCAGCATAGGCTCTACAAATTGGGTAGGGCATGGGAAGGTTCATCCTGAAAAGCTACTTGAGAGGTGGCACGATAAGCCATGAGCTTTCTCTTGAACTTGGAGATATAAGAATATGAGAGACTGCTTATAGCTGGCTGATTTCAGCAAATCCTCTAGCTTCTCTGAGATAGGATGAGTGATAATCTAGCAAGATGAAAGCTCTGATGGGGAAGGTAGTTGGAAAAGAGGAAAGTTCAGAGAAAAGAATGAAACAGAGTAAATAAGGACCTATGGAAATGACAAATAGCATTTGTGGCTTATCAGGTGTTCTTCTAGTCAATCATAGATTTGTGTGTCTGTTACAACGAGCAACCCTGTGCCAAGAGCTATAGGTCTGAGAACACAGACATGAGGGATGTGGCTCTCAAAGGGTTCACAGGAGAGTTGGGGATCAGACGAGTATGGAGATGTGGAATCCAGGGTGACAACTGCTCTGATTGATATCAGCACATGCTATACCTGGGGCTCTGGAGATGGAGAGTATTTCTCACTGTGTGAGGATGGTCTCAGGCAAGAGGAGAAAATGCCTGTGTTGCTCTTTGAAAGGCAGGTGTGTTTTCCCATGCAGGTGGGAGATATGGCACAGAGGACATTTTAGGAGGGGGAGCAGGGTGAGCAAAGACAAGGAGATGTGAAGCAGCACTGTTCATTCTGGGAAATGAAATATGACTGGGGCGTGAAACATGCAGGAGACGGAATATAGACATATCTCTGTTGCTGGCCTAGCTGGGTGACCTCGGAACAAGTTGATTTTCCTGTTTTAGAAATGTCTCCACATGTACAATGAGGGGATCAGATGATTCTCAAGGGACTTTGTAGCTCTGACTGCTCCTAGAGGCAGTGAGTTTCCCATTACCCAAGGGAATAGGTACCACTGGATGGGATTCTAGCCTTTGACAGGCATCTGAACCACATGACCTTAAAGTTACTTTCCAGCTCTGAGTTGCTCTCATTCTGGAACCCAGCTGGGGCCTGTGGAGCTGAGCCAGGAAGTTGAGGATGGTCATGCAGGACACTGGTTCCCTTTTCTGAGCCTTGGTGGGGCCCATGCTGGCTCATGACATGCAGGCTGGACACTGAGTGACTCATTTTCTGGTGTAAGGCACAGGAACACCCTTCACTCTTGCCTAATAAATTGTTGCAAGGCCCCTCAGGGCCAAAAGCTGGCAGCTGTCCGCTCAAAAATGACAGCAGACAACTGTGGGCTCTAGTTTCTGCTCTATTAACTCAATAAACACTCAGTTTTTCTGGTCTCAGAAGTCCCTCTGGTAAGACTGTACCTTTTCGGTGGGAGCTGATGCCCAGGGACAGGTTATAAACTATCTAGGTGAAAGGGAAGATGATATGGAATCCTGCCCACTGGTCCAGAGGCCACAACCAAGAGAACCAAGTGCTGCCCCTTTCATCTGCTGTGGCCAGTGCTGAGGACACAGAGCAGGGCTGTGGACTTGGGAGGCAGTGGGGAGCTCCCGCTCTGCCACTTCCTCAGCTGGCTAATCTGGGGGACACTGCGTCTTCTTCATAGGTCTCTGTTTTCCATGCTGTACAATGGGGCTGGCCATTGTGTAAGCTGTTACACACAGTATAGATGTTAGGGCTAATGTTAAGGTCCTCAATTCTAGGTGCTGTGGCAATGAAAACATGTTCAGAGCAATTGGAGGTGGTTTTAATATATACATATGTATGTATTGTATGATATTATGAGTATTATATGACATAATTTTAAGAATTATTGATTTATAAATGAATTTTTAAAAATCTATTTCTTGCTTATACCATAGAAAAGTTTTAAGGCAGAATCTGTGGTAATTCACCCATTTCTTGCAAAGCTCAGTTTGTAGACCATCCTCCTATGCTCCAGGGAATTGCAGGACCACAGAGGTTGGTCTTGGGAAAACCCAGCTGGTACCAGGCTCAGGCCATTTTCTTGGAAGGCCAAAAATTCTCCTCCCAAAGCCAGTCATGGAAGCCACAGATACATTGGCAAAGACTTGAATCAGGCAGGCCTGGGGACCTGTTCTAGCTTTGCTTCCTACTTGCTATGTAACTTGGAGTATTGCCTTGTCTAAGCCACAGTTCCCTTATCTGTAACATAGGACATATGGCCAAGCTTAAGGTGTTGTTAGGATTAGCAATGATGAGGTACAGCTCTAGCACAGTGCCTGGCACAGAACAGATACTTCATGAAGGTGGTAATAGTACTTATTAAAGCGTAAGACATGCCACATGTGGGATGTGCCCTGGGTTTTTGCTTAGTGAGATATCACAGAGAACTGCCAAGTAGCATCAACCCAAATCAGCCATGGGGGCCCAGGGACTCTCACACATTTCCTGTGTGGGTCCAGGAAATGTATCTTCTAATAGTTAATACCAATGAACTATTTATAAATGCCTGCTATGAGCTTAGTACCATGGCAGGTGCTTTGGGGGAGAGAAACAGAAGATGCCCTTCTGCTAAACAAAGGTGAGAACCAAAGAGCCCCCTCCCCCAGCTTTGGGAGTCAAAGACAGGGTTCTCTGGTCCTTCAGGAGCTGAGCATCCAGGTGGAGGAAAACATTGGACAGGGGAGTCAGCTTCAGGCCAAAGGCCCCCTGTGTGCTAACCGAGCTGCTCAGCATGAGGGGAGAAAAATGCCTTCAGATGCCCTTTTGGTATTGGGGCTGGGAATGGAATCATCAGACAGGGCGCTTGTCTTCGCTGCCCTCTGGAGAATACATACCCTTGTGCCTGCCCAGGCCTAGCCTGAACATTTTCAGGGCTCTGTGCTCTTTGGGAAAGGAATTCCAGGTGCTGGAGGCCTGAAGTGTGGTCTGGCTCCCAGTGGCCACGGCCCCTTGGCCCACAAACTCCTCACTCTATAGCAAGATGCATGGCTGGACAAAAGCCATGATGATGCTTTCTGAAGTATGGGGCTTAGATCTGAGAGCATCCTGTTGCCCCTAGCTTATGCTAGCTCTATCTCCTCATGGCTAGCCCTGTTGCCTGCCTGTCTTGGAGGCATTAGCTAGAGTCCTATTCCAGATTTACTGGGCTACCACCTCAGTCTCAAGACCCAGATCTGATTCTGATGCCTGTCGGATCCAGGCCTAATGACCCCTTTGGGCACTGTGATTAGGGTCCTGGAACTGACTCCTGTCCCCATTCTTACTCAGGCCTAGAATTCGCCTTCCTAGCCTGCTTCTGTGGTTAAATTATGTCTTGTTTTAGTGTTTCTAAACAATGAAGTCTCAACAATGAAGTCTCCTGCAGGCATCGCTCAGCAAATCCCTGATAACAACATTTGCAGAAAACCAAGATGATCAACAGAGAGGGAGGCAAGCAGGGGGCACTGGGTAGGAGTTGGGACACTGAGTACTACCCAATTCTTAAACACTTATTTTATTTTTTATTATGGTAAAATATTCATGACATAAAATATACTATTTTAACTTTTTTTAAGTGTATAATTGAATGCTACTTTTTTAACAGAAAAATCAGGTGTCTGCTGCCACCCCAGTCTCCTCATCCATATTCATTCATTACTTTTTTTTCATTCTACAAATATTTGTTGTCGAGGACACCTCTAGCACGATGCTAGGTACTTGACTGGTTTTGCTAACATAGTCGTAAAGTAAATTTGAAAAACTATTAACCACCTCAAATATTTCAAAGCAGCAGCTGAATATAATTTACTTTGTATTTATACTTTAAATATATTTTCCCTAAAACCTTAGATCGAAGATTTTGCTCATTGGATTTATGTAAAATGTCTATCCTACAAGTTGCAGAGGAGGAAAAAGTTTTCCTCAACTCTCTTAGGGTCTCTGGCTAGGTTTGAAAGTTAAATTGATGAAGACAGATTAACAGGAGATAAGCACACACACTTAATTGAATTTTTATATGTACTTGAGAACCTTCACAAGAGAACAAAGAACTGGAGTGACCAAAGCAGAAAGCTTTATACTTTTGAGGCAAAGAAATAATAAATTTGTGAAGAACTGATACAACAAAAGGGTTGGGCTTGGGTAGTAAATGGTGAAGAAGTAATTAGGAAGATAAGAGTTAGTTTAACAATGTTTGTTTATACAGCCTTTTTGGCCCTGAATTCCCTGGTAAGAATGTCTTCTTTTCTCCTGGTACAGGGAAGGCACCTTTCACATGGGAGTTTTATGATCTGTTCCAGGGAAGAAGAGTGAGGCAAGGAGGTCAGAGTGACCTTCCTGCTTCTGCTGTTTCCTCAAATTCCTTCAGCTTAAGATAGTCTATATGCCAATGCACCCTATTTTAGAATAATGTCTGAATTTCATCACACTTAAAGGGCCACACTGTCCTTATTATCAAACTAATCAGCCAAATCAGACGTATTTTCAACCAAAAAAAAAAAAAAACAGACAATTTTCAATTCAAATAAATGCCCCATGGCCACTTTTGAATGCCAAGCGAGGGAAAGATGAATGACAAGGTAGACGGAAAAAGGCCACGTAGAACCTTTGACACCTGGTTGCCCCTTCACTACTTCTTACTGAGCACCTGCCTTACTTTTTCCACAGGGACTTCTTGTTTTGGAGCTACACATTCTTGAATTGTCCCTTTGATTGTGCCAGGAAATTTGCACCTCTCAGGGCAAAGCACCCTAGAAAGTGCCTTTCATTACAAAGTGAGAGGAGGTGGGCTACGAAAGGGAGCTGAGAAAGGCCATCCTGGCTGACTCCAAGCACATCCCCCGACAGACAATGTGGAAGCTGAAGAGATGGAAACTGATTCTTCTACCACTGTCTCTGCCTGTGTACCCCCTGGAAAGTCTTACTGTACCTGTACCCTTAGCAGTCTGGTTTGAAAACAGCTGCAGTAGATGACTCTCCATCCTAGCATTCCAGGATCCATGTCTTGGACCAATATCTGTGTTGAGGCTCCACCTAAATCCCAAGTCACCCTCTCCCTGCCCCCTGCATATCCAGGCGACTCCAACAGGGCCCTGAGCAAAGAGCTCCTCACGTGATTTCTGTATGAGATGGAGGGCAGCAGAATATGGCACCATGAAATGTGACTGTAGTAGTTCAGGACATGCCCTTCCCAAAGGTGCCACTTTGGTGCATTGATTATTTTGAGCTGTAGGCACTTGGAAAACAGTAAATATAGAGAAAGGCTTTCTTTGAACTCCCCTTATCTGCCTAAAGATAAATCCTTCAAAGGAACTCAACTCTCATAGGTCCCCTCTTGGGATTTTCATAAACCAGGGAAGGTTGACTCTTGTCACAGAAGAGACCAGAAATAGACACTACATCTAGACAAATTTTGTCACAAACGATCATACCTCCCATCTCTTTTTCTAAGGGTCCATTCACCTTTCCTAAAAACCATTTACTATCCCTCAAGAGCCCCACATCCCCCTTCCTTTTCCATATTAAGACGGTATTTAAGCTTAAATTCTAAAGCTATCTCTTTGAGTTATTCATATTTTATTGGGTCTCTCCAATGTATACTTTATGTATACATCTTACACAAGCACAGGTGTCAGACAAGAGTGCATTTTACCTCCCTAACTGTTTAGTCTGTACGGAGAACAGATCATTGAAAAACTAGCCTTGACTCAGAGGAAGGAGGAGTGAAAATTGGTGTTGGTAGAAGGAATATAAAAAACTTAGGGTATGCAGTTGATACCATATTACTGGCACAGAGTGGTGGTAATTTGGAAGGGTTTCTGATGAAAGTGGAAAAAAAAGTTCCAAAGCAGGACTGAATCTGAACACTAAGAAGACAAAAACCATGACTACAGAAGAAATACACAACTTTAACATAGACAATGAAGACATCGACACTGTTAAAAATTCTGCTTACCTTGGTTCGGTCATCAATTCAAGTGGAGAGTGAAGCCAAGAAATCAAGAGAAGGCTGAGACTCAAAGGGCAGCAATGGAAAAATTAAGAAAGATCATCAAGAGCAAAGATGTGTCCTTAGAGACCAAGGCTAAGATCATTCTCAGCCTTATATTCCCAATTACTACGTATGGATGTGAAGGTTGGACAGTGAAGGAGACTGATAGAGAAAAAACTGATTTATTTAAAATATGATGTTGGAGGAGAGCTCTATGGATACCCTGGACCACTAGAAAGATGGACAAATGGGTCCCATAGCAAATTAAGCCTGAAACATCACTGAAGGTAAAAATCATTAAACTCAGGCTGTCCTGCTTTGGCCACATCATGAGAAGATAGGGTTCTTTGGAAAAAATGATAATGCTGAGAAAAATAGAAGGCAGCAGGAAAAGAGGAAGACCAAAGATGAGGTGGATAGACTCTATAAAAGCCACAGGCATGAGTCTACAGGGGTTGAGCAGGGATACTGAGGACAGTATATTGTGGACATCACTTATTCATAGGGTTGCCAGGAGTCGGAGCCAGCTCAATGACATACAACACACACATGTTAATAAACTATTTGTTTTTTCTCTTATTTAGCTGTCTTTTGTGACAGGTATCTCAGCTAAGAATTCAGAAAGGCAGAGGGAGAAACAGTTCTTCCTCCCCTACAGAGACTTTTCACACTTGAAACAGAAAACTCAACGTATTATGCCACTGTGTATATTATTTTCTCCTGAGTTGAATTTTACTACTTGACCTGATTCATACACACGTGACCTCTTTCCAAAATTTCAAACCTGAAATGACACTTTAGGTCACTGAGTTGAAAATTTAAACACACATACATACACACATATTTTTATTTTTGGTAAAGCACATTGTCAAGAGACACGCCTGGCGTGTATGCCTACCAAGTTCCGTGTCTGTACTCCTGGCATCCTTTAAGCCAGGCAGCCCTGTCAAGCCTTGGATACTGTATGGTAACATGGAAAGTAGGTCATGACCACAGGCTGGCAGTTCTCAGCATAAATCAGTTGTGGGGAGATAAAACCCGTCATCCACAAGGAAGCAGCCACGTGGACACCCACATGGCCACGTTGCCTCCTTTTTGGAGGCTGAAACACAACCCACATTCCTGGGGAGTGCTTTTTATTACAACCACCAAAATGCCTGGAGTGATTTTTTTTTTCTTTTAAGTTAGCAGCTTTTTAAGGGGAAGGTGAAGTTCGTCAAAAGCCCTGAATGTTATACAACTACATCATCCATCTTTTATGAGGTTGGGGCAGGCTAAGTGTTTCCCTGTAATTTATTAAAAATGGGGGACTGAGAGGCTGTCAGCTCTTACTAGGTTTCTCTTTGTCTCAGGAAAGACTGTGATAACTGTCCTGGCTGAGTGCCCTGAAGTGTCCAGCCTGGCAGCAGGGAGGACATGGTGGTGTGAGTGGTGTGTTGAGCAGGATCCTCTGTGGGGGAGGGAAATGGTTTCAGAGTGGGTCCAGTCCGTTGCCCATAGATCCCTGGTTCATCCATTTTGAGGGTACAAGTCTTTGATGCTGTTATTTGTGCTTTTGAATTCCCTCATGGGTCAGGCTGAGGTCAGACACGAAGCTGTGACCACATCCTTTCCTGCTTCCTTCATTCCCTTTCTCCTGAGGGCATGTGACTCTGGTCCCATTTACTTTCCTCTCTGCTGTACTTTGCCATCTTCTCTTCTCAGAAAGCAAGGTCACTGCTGAACCTTGGAGCATGATATGTCAGACAGACAGCCACAAATACTGGCACCCACGGTGCACAACATCTGTCTTCATTCCTATGAATAACCATATACATGGGCCAAACCAAACGGCACAGCCAGAGCAGAGTGGGACACAGATGACTCAGGCATGGAATGGGAATCAGTCCCTTCCAGCCCTGAGTCTCTGCTCTATTTTTAACTCAGATCAGATTTGAAATGAGTCAGGGTACAAGTGCAAATCTATAAATGTATGTACTGCTGGGAGGAGTGGCTTGGGGGCTCAGAAAGCTGGTAGGTAACCCCAGCTCAGCTCCCTTGACACAGGTATCACCTGTGCTTCTTCACTAGTCTTTGGAGGAGCCCTCTGTGCTGATGTTTACTGAGCTCCAGAGTCTACTGAGCTCTGCTAGGAAAGGACCTCTGTGGGCTCGGCCTTGGCTTTCATGTGGCTAGTGTGCCCTGAACTCCCCCTTGGTGCCAGGTGCAGAGGAATTTTGCCCCAGGCTGGATCAGACGCAGTCCCACCTATACCTGGTTTAGGTGATTTAGATGGTGAGATCTGGTACTTTATGAGTTGATGATATTTAGATGAGTTTTCTTTTTTTTTTTCAGACTTACAGGTGACGCTGGCATGGGTTAAGACTTTTGGAGATACTGGAATGCAGTGAACGTATTTTGCATATTAAATTGGGAGGACAGAAGTGGACTGTAGCAGGTTCAATAGTATTCCCTCTAAATTCAGGTTCACATGAACCTCAGATATAAACTTACTTGGAAATAGTCTTCGCAGATATAATTAACAGATCTTAAGATAAAATCATCCTAGATTTAGAGGGGGCCCTAAATCCAATGAAAAAAGAGAAAAGAGAGAGAGATTTGGACACAAGAGAAGAATGTCTAGAGCCACCAGAAGCTGGAAGAGACAAGGAAAAGGTCTTCCCTAGAGCCTTTAGAGGGATCATGGTCCTGCCAATACCTCGATTTTGTAATTCTGGCACCAAAATGTGAAAGAACAAATTTCTGTTGTTTTAAGGCACATGGTTTATGGTAATTTGGTTCAGCAGCTCTAGGAAACTAATACAGAGTATGGTACAGTGTCATGGAGAATTCACAGCCATGCCAAAGGCAGGGCTACTGAGAAGTCCATCATCTGTGCAGGCAGAAGGGCACCATCAGAGGCAGGAGTCATTGGCGGCTTCCCAAAAATATGCTGGGTAGTAACTTGTGAGGGATATTAGGGGAAGTTGAATGCCAGGCAAGGCTGGGCCTGGGGTTGCATACAGTTAGGGCCAAAGCAGGGTTTCATGTAGGGAGGCATAATGGGAAGGGGTTGGGCTAGGGGATTAGGTAGATTTGACATTGCCATTTAGTAGATGTTGGGTCTTGAGCAAGTTATTTGACTGCTCTGGCTTTTTTTTTTTTATATATTCGTATAGTAAGCACCATTGTATCTACCTGTCAGGGCAGAGGAAGGAGTAGATGAGGTGTGTACTGTGTACTTGGCATGCAGTGGGTATCTCACTGTTAGGCCCATGCTGCTGATGCTAACTTATGGGAACCAAGGTGAGTCCACTCTTGGGTCTCATTTTCATCTTCATAAAGTCATTGCTATAGTTGCTTCTTATACTAACCACCCTGCTCCCAGCACTTGCCCCATGCCATGGGCTGTGTCAAGAACTCCTCATACATTATCTCATTTAATCCTCACCACAGCCCTGGGAGCTATTATTAACTCATTTTACAAATGAGGTAACTGGGGCATGGAAATTTTAAGTAATTGGGATTCAAACCTCACAGGCCTGTGTAATTCCAAAGCTGGAGCTGCTTAGCACTGTACTAAAGGCCACTGGTGTTTTCATGGTCACAGGTTTTGTTTTTGTTTATGTTGAAAGCTCTGTTCCTGTACCTGATTCCACTGTCACCTGCGCCTGAAGTCGCAGGCCAGCTGGTTTGGTTGGAAAGAACCCTGCCTATGAAATACAAGAAGCTGTGCTGAAGAAACTTTGGGGCCACCTCTCGAGGGAGCAGCACCCCAGCACTGACAAGTTTTTGGACTTCAAGGCTGCTTTGACTCACTCACCCTGAGAGAGGAGTAGGCCCTGGGGACTCTGCCAGGAGGCAGACAACGTGGCCCAAGGGGGCGATGAGGCCTTAACTGCAGGCAGCTGCCTCCTCACTGGCCTTCCTGCTTCCTCCACTGCCTCCCTCCAGGCTATTCTTGACACCAGGGCGATCAAATGTAACCTACTGCTGCTCTGTTCAAAACTTACCTTCTTTCCCCATTTTACTGCTAGCGAAGCTGCATGCTTATAGTGGCCTGCCTGCTAGCTCTGTGAAATCTGACCTACCTCCTCTTCCAGCCTTCATGCCCACTTAGCTCTAGCTGCACTGTCCTCCCTGCCCTTGCAGACCACTTGAGGCCCACTCCTGTTTCAAGCCTTTACATTGGCTGTTCCCTCTGCCTGGAGTATTCTTCCCTTCTATATCTACAAAGCATACTGATTCCCTTTTCTTAAGTCTTTGCTTAAATATGAGGCCTTTCCCATGCACCCTAATTAAAATTGCAACCTCCCCCTCCCCTAACCCCTAGCCCCAGCAATACTTGCTCCCCTTTCTGCTTTAGTTTTCTCCATGGCACTGATCCCATCTGATATTCCATTGTTTCATTTATGTATTTGTTTATCCTTTATATCTATCAATTATTGCTTGGGTGAAAGCTTTGAATGAAAGCTCTGCAGGACAGGAAATTTTGTATGTTTTGCTTATTGCTGTACAGTCTAGTGCCTATAACACTGCCTGGTTCACAGTAAGTATTCAATAAATATTTGTCAAATGAATGAATGAAAAAATGAGAATTCTAAGATATTGTCTGGTATGGCACATAGTACATGCTCAGTAAATAAGACTATCCTCTTGCCCTCCCAAGATGACAAATTCGAAAGAAAGTTTGCTGAGATCTGGGGACACAGTTATAGGAACATTTGCAAACCACCCTGAATCTGAGTACTGGGTAGTGTTAAGTACCTACCCACAGTAAGCACTGTGCTTGCCCCCTCCATAAACTCTCTTCTCTCTAGTCTCTAGGCCTTTGCATGCGCTGTTTTTAAATATCCCTTCCTCCAGGAAGCCCACCTTTACTTCCAGACTAGGTCAGTTCTCCCTTACTGGTGCTTTCCCAGCATAACACTTCTAGACTGTTCCACATCTGCCTGTTAATTTTTCTATATATCCTATTAGACTGTAGGATAAGTACCAGATTTGGACCTGGCACATAGTAGGTACACAGTAATGGCTTTTTGGAAGAGTTTATAACACAGGGGCCAGAAAATTTTGCAAATGAACGCAGCCTTAGATGGTTAATCTGGATGCTTTGAGCCTATGAGTGCTGCTTCCATCCCTGCCCTGCCTTGAGGTCAGCATGAGGGATAAATGGCCCAAACTGTTGGTGAAACACAGATGACTATCCAGAAAATACTGCCTCCCCTGCACCTCTCCTGAGATAGAAGCTTCAAGCCACAGCAGCTTTTGTTAATATTGGTCTTCCTCTTCCATAACCCCCACTCAAATGACTGCCCTTAGTTGAGGCTGGAGAGAGAAAAGCTTCTCTCAGAAAGCAGCCTGCCAGGCAGATGGGAGATGTTTGGGTGCGAGACAACTGGTCAGGAAGCAAATACTGCCCTCATCTCTGGGGCCCCACCAGACACTGTGTAGCGCAGGTCTGGAGTCCTTTGTCTGGATGAGTTTCTATTTCATTAGATTCTCCACCTGATCTACTTGTGGGACTATGGGAGGCAAAGAGCCCGCGGGCAGCTGGGAGCAGGAAGGAGCCACAGCACCGGAGGAGGTGGGGTGGGTCTCCCACCTCCCATTCCTGTTGGACCCTTGCCCTGGTGGTGTCCTCCAAGCATCCTCCCCCAATAAATCAAGATGCTATCACAGCCATTTCTTTATAAATGAATGAATGAATGAATGAATGCATGCATGCACTGAAAACAGGACTTTGGCATACCAGTATCTGGGGATTTTAGCTCTTCAATTAACTTGACCTTTTATGGAGAGCCTACTCTGAACTACTAATGAGACACTGGCACCTGAGTTATCTCAGTTATCACCCAGTTCAACCCTGGGGTTTTAAATTTGTAGATCTTCTTTTATAGACCAGGAGACTAAAGCTCAGGCAGCCTAAAAGAGATGTTCAAGGTCACACAGCTAGTAAGTATTTAAATCTAGGGCTCCCTCATTCTGTCCTCTTCGTATTCAAATCATCCTGTTTCTCTCAAGAGTTACCCCTGTTTTACACGTAGGATAACTGGGCATTGGGTACTTAATTAATGACTTGGTTCTTGGACAAAAGTAGAAGCAGGAAAAATCACAAAACAAAACACATTCACCCTGATGAAGAGGATGTTTCTTCTCTTCCTCTGCTGCTTCCTTCACATGGTGGGAGCTTCGTTCATGCACCATTCAGCCTTTTTCCTCACCTGTCCTTCTTTGCTGTCTCACCACAGGGGAGGCCTGTCTCATTTCTGTGCTTCCTGATGATGGGTGAGTCTGCACAATTCTAGTATTCAGTATTTGTGTCAGAAGTCATCTTCCCACAGATATAAGCCATCCCTTGTCTAGACCTTACTGGTCGTAAGGGAAACATTTTGGTTTCTATCTTATTTACTCTTTTTTTCTTATTTTTCAAATGGTTCAGAACCTGAGCAGGAGAGAGGGCTGTATTTATTGGACATTCTGTAAGACCCTAACAGTCTTTTGATCAAATTCCATTCTGTTCAATTCAGGACACCTGTTTGTAAATCCAGCATACACAGAAGTTGTGCCGGTGCCATGGAGTTCTCTAAAAAAGTGGAAGGCATGCTCCCCATTCTCCTGGGCTTTGCCACCAAGTTGAGGAGGCTGGATTGAGCCACAGACATGTCTAGCAATTCTAAGGCAATGCATTGGAACGCCTTCGCTACGCCATCAGGCAAGCATGGAGTGATCAATTTAAATCAATGTCCTAGTTGATAGTGGCCATACGTAAATGGACACCCGATCTCAAAATATCGGAATGGAATAATAAATGTTCTCCATTTTCATTCTGAACTTATACAAAATGGAATTTATTCTTTTTTCAATAAATCAGAAAGTCTTTCATGAGTTTAGGGAAATCACAGCTGCCTGTGTTGTGCAGCCAGTGCTACATCCAGTTCTTTCTTAATCTTCAACCTGGACAGGCGGTTTTGTTATCCCCATTTCACAGATAAAGAAAATGAGGCTCAGAGGACTTTGATAACTTCTCAGGATGACTTAAATTGGATTTAAAGCCAGTCTGTGTGGTTCTAAAGCCAAGTCCATCTTGGCACACCACGCTGCCTCTCAATAAACATGAGAGCATTAAATCCTTGACATTCATGAGAATAATCCCCACACCTGTGGGAGTTTCCAATTTACAAATTCCAATTTAGCATATAATCGCCTCCATAAAACATCAATTTTCTAGCTAAGGCCCATTCCGTTTACTCCTACTTCCAAACCAGCAGGGCCAGTCAAGGCTCACTTTCAGGCGGCTGCCATGCAAGGAGGGTGGGCAGAGAACAAGAGGGCTGTGTACAGAGGTGAATGCCAGATGTCTGACTCCCCTACGAGTCTAGCACTGACTGCCACACTTAAGCCCAGCTCTCTGGGGCACATGGCAGAGAGCATAAGAACATGATATGCCTGTTCCAGTGGTCAGATGGCCATGTCCCACTGCTGAAAACACACAGATGTGCACACACGCCTTCCGCCAACTTGATTCTGGGCAGAGACACAAAGCAGGGCTGTTCCCCGGAGACAGGCAGCAGATGATGGAGTTTCCCAAAGTGCCATCTGAATTGAAATTTTAAGATGTATGTTGGTAGATATTTTGATGTTTAAATAACTAAGCATTTTATAATGACTGTTTAGATAAGTGTAACTAGGATATCAAACCCTGATTTCATAGATAATATGGCTGATTTTCTATTGATAGTAATGACACACAGTTTTCTCTGAAAATATATCAAAGTAAATAAAATGAGTCAGCACAGAGGAAAATATTTAGTCAATGGCCGTGCTGCAGTACTTGGTGAAACCCCTGAAGATGGTCTTCTGCGGGTGAATAAAAAGGGATATCCTGGCTATGAGGTTCCCATGTGGGCATCAGGGAGACATGGGGGGTGTGCAGGGAAGAAACCTGAGGCCGCCTCCTGAAGGGATCTGGAGCTTCAAAGACAGGATGGCTGGTGTTCTGGCTGGTGGTAATTATGTGTGGGAACAGACTGTGTGTAATGTTGAGGGAATTCAAAGTACAGGAAAGATCCCTTTGGGAAGAATTAAACAAGTCTTCTTTGAAGAAGCGAATATAAAAACAGGACCCATTTCTGCTATAATCAAATGCTCTCCTAGGGCTTTTTTCTTTAATACCTTTTTCATATGGAAAATTTCAAACATTAACAAAAGTAGAGAGAATAGTATAAAGAATTCCATATCCTCATCCCTATCTTCCTGATCATTTTTACCCTCTAAAGGAAGGATTGCCTAAGTAGGAGTTGGAGATCTGCATTCTAGTTACGGTTAGCTGTGTGACTTTGAACAAGTCAGTTAACCTCTCTGAGACTATGTTTCCTTTTAAGCGATATGAGGGGAATGGCTCAGTTGACCTCCCAGTAACCTCCTGTCACCCCAACCCACTTCTATGAGTTCATAAAACAACAACCAATAATGCATAGTACTGGGTTAAATGTGGTGCTGAGCAAATTAAACTGGCAAAGTCTTTCAAACCATCACCTTTGTATAACCTTTCCCATGGAGTAAGTCTAAGGAAGTATGGGGACATGCTATGTGACTCTGTTAGGACAGACATGCTTACCAGGCCAAATACAGTGAGATACGTCCTGATCTGGAATGAAGGAAGAAGCAAAACAAAATCATTTTTATTTGAAATGCTATGGAATACCACTGGCTTTGTATTGGCAGTATTTGGGAACAATGGTCTATTCATCTCCAATTCACACTGGAAAGGTAGGTTAGGTGACTATCTGTTGATTTAAGAAAACCATGTGGACCACAGGACTAGAAAGTGATGTCCCCTTGGGAAGCTTGTGAAATCCTGATTTAGACAATTGGGTGACTCTTATTGGTGAAACTGATCAGATTATTGTATATAAAACACTTAGCATAGTTGCCTGGCATAATATGTATTGGACATAATTCTTATGATTTCTATTTTCCATGCAGATATTTAACTAAAGGGTTTAAGTATATACATGTAAAGCTCACACACAAGCTCAGTGTTGGTAACAAAGGAGCAAAAGAAGGTATAACAACGTATTTTGCTAAAATAATCTGAACAGCACCCAGTGGGGAAGTCAGCAGCTCTTAATCCCAAAGAATCACCTGTTGCCCCTCCACACCTGCTGCCCACCGAGCTCTCAGAAGGGGCTTGCATACAATCCTGTGCCTTCCACACACAGCCTTCAGCCCTGATGACAATGAGCCTTCCCACTAAGCCTGCTTTTCTCACTGGTTCAGGCTCTCTGCTCAGGTGAGAATGCAGAGGAGAGAAATGAGGTGGCACAGGCTGATAGTGAGAAGAAGCAGAAGGAGAACAGGGTGAGGTGGGTCCCCCACCATGAGTCCAGGAAGATGCTCTGTAGGGGAAAGCAGGGGAGTGAATAGATCCAATTTACCTTTTTAAAAAGCACTTCGGGACCCATTTAGAGGACAGAATGGAGGCGGACCTGTAAACTCAGGAAGGCCAGTTTGGAGGTGGCTGTACTCTCTTTCCAGGGATACATGTTAAAGGTGGACTTGGCCAACCTGGTTGATGGATAAGATGTGGAGGTGGGAGGAGGGAGAGGGAGAAATAAAAATGACTCCCAGCCCGCTGGTTCATGGTATGAGGCAGACGGAGGAACTATATACTGAGAAGTACATATAGCCTTCCATGAAGATTGAATGAAAGGATGGGTAAAGAAAACCTAGCACACAGCAGGAACTCAATAAATGCTTGTCCCTTTAATGCAGTGGAGCAACTTTACTGAAACCCAGACAGGCCTGGCAGACAGACCAGTGGATAGAGTGGGGTCTGGATTCAGCTGGGCGAACAGTGGGCTCTGTGCCAGGAAGCCCAGCAATGGAACAGTGGACTGACTCTTGGTCAAAAGGAAATAAGGCCCACCTCACACCTGGCCCAGGTGAAGTCAGACAATGAGGCTGGTGAAAACGATTGCCATGAAGAACAAGTGTATATTGCTTTACTGTTGACAAAGTACTTGTGCCATATGTTATCCCATTTGATTCCTATGACCACATGGGAGCAGAGCCATATTCTCAATTTTAGGAACAGGGAAGCTCAGGCTTAGAGTGCACTAGGGACTTGTGCAAGCTCATATAGTATATCAGGGGCAGCACCTGGCCTTTCTGATTCCCACTAAGGGTTCCCCAGTTCAGTCAGTTCACCCATCAGCCACCACTACACAGGCCTGGGACCTAGAAAGTTTTCAAGAGCCTACAAAAAACAAAATTGGGGCCTGAAAAAAAAATACATGAGTTCAAAAACACAAAAAGAAAAGGGCAGAAATGAAATAAAACAAGTTAGATAAGCAACTTGTAATCAAAGAACCACAAAGGCAGAATTTCACTAATCTCTTCAAAGTCTGTTACCACAAAAAATTATATTTCTTGTGAGATAAGGGGTTTGTATTAATGTATTTGATACAAAGTGGGGTGTGGTGCCATAAATGAATGTCTAGAGCCTCGGAAATCTTAGGTGTCCAGCTGTCAGGCATCCCTCGGATCTTTTTTCTAAGTTTATTTGGTTTTCATGAAACACTGTAAATCCAGAAAAACGCTTGAAATAGTCTCTCAGATTTTGAACACACCTGTATTTTTTGGAGGGAATGTTTCCAGACAGCAGGGAAAAGAGACAGAGAGAACAGCGTGGCTTCCAGGAACCCAAGGTGGGAGGGCCCACCTGTGCCCCCTGGCAGCCAGGAGGCCAGGAAGGAAGTGACATGACTAAAGGAGCTCCCCTCGGCTTCCTGGGGCAGGAGGCGTGAGTCTACTAAGCCAACAGCAGCTTCCTGGGCCTGTGTGTAAGGAGAGGGAGGGTGAGTCTTACCTAAGAGCAAAGGCAGGTGAGTTTTGGTTTCATAGATCACACAATAAGTAGTCTCCCCCACAGACCCACATGCAAATCACTGGCCCCAGAAACTTAGTTCTGCCAAAGGCGGGGTGGGCCTGTACGCAACAGGCTGTGGAAGAGGCTGAACACTCCAGACTCTCAGAATGTGTCTAATGAGCCAGAAGCTTGTGGCCTGTGGCCCATCGGCCTGTAGCTGGGGAGGTGGGACAATTGGGAAAAAAGAAATTGGTCCCTGAAAACAGTGAGTATGGCCAATCCAGAAGTCACAGGGACTGAATTTGAAACAGGGCTTCTTGAGGCTAGACTCTCTCCACCCCAGGAAGTAATCCTACCTCTGATGCTTGCTACGCTGATGTAGGCAAATCACATACCCCTACCCTTAAGTCTCAGTTCCCTTATCTATAAAACGAAACCACAGAGATCTACCTCTCTGGGAAGGAATAAGATATAGCAGTTTCCTTTTATCCGTGGGGAATACGTTCCAACACCTCCAGTAGATGTCTGAAACTGGATAAGGAGGACTACTGTACTGTGTTTAAGTGACAAGGCACATCAGAGGTACTCCAAATTTTAGTTTTTTTTTCTCCCGACACCCACCCAAAGGGAGATGTCTCTTTTTAGAGAAGCCAGGAGGGGCGGTAGCCAGCCGTGGACCTGGAGGCCAGAGCCAGGATCCCGTTGCCCACGTGGGGTTGCTGGCCTCCTCTTTCAACTCCAAAGACCAGCCCAGCACCTGCCAGCTCTGACATCACAAACCCATGTCCTGTGAGGCCTGGGGAGATCATGCTGACAGCTCACAGCCACCGTGGCTTTTAGACTCAAAGAACATTCTCCAAGTGGACCAAGGAGAGGCCTGGTGTGCATGTCCTGCCCCCAGTCCTACCGTTCCCTGCCCACTCACGGTGTCCTCGGCAAGTCACCATTCCTCGGTAAGCTTCATTTTTTCTCAACTTGTAAGACGAGGGGTTTGAATTACATTTGAACTACACTGGTCATTTTTACATTTTTGTTTTATAGTAGGAAATAAATTAATTTTTAAAAAAGCTTTACATTGTACCTGATGTTTAAAACAGATGAAAGGAGGGAGGGAGCTCTGAGTCTCCTCATCCCACAAGGCAACCCAAGGCACCTCCATGGAATCCTACAGCTCCAAGGAACAGACTGAAAAATTCTGGCAAAAGGCAAAATTAGCTAGCATCTCTGAGTTTAAAGCTATATGTGATTGGAGTTAGATGAATTGGTGCTGATGAATATGCATTTCAAATAGTTATGTATAAAAATATATTTGTGTGTATGCTTTATTTCCATTTTTAACCTGCAGATAGACAGCCAAATTCTTAATGTTTGATACCTACTTGTTACTTTCTTGATGTCAAATTTGTTGCACAATTATATTTTGATGAGAGGTTGACTTAGTATTTGTAGTCAGGTAAAAATGCTTTGATTATAAGAGAGAAATAAAGAGACAGATTCTGAACTAAGTATTTCTAAGGTGTCTCACAGCTCCAAAAAAATCTCAAAATCTCAAAAATGATAACTTTTTCTTGTGATCAGGTTCTGGGGTCCCAGAAAATTAGGGCAAATGCTGTTGTTTAAGAGCCATGTCAGGAAAGAGAATAGAATCAGCTATAGTTGCGCACCTACTACATGCCAGGTACCGTCTTTATACCTTATGTTAGTTAATTCTTTGATCTATGCTAAGAGGGTGCAAATATGATTATTCCCTTTTCACATATGGGGGAAACTGAAGCTTAGAGGGACAAGGTGACTTACCCAAGGTCATATGGCTACTAGGTTCAGGATTTAAACTCAGATCTGAATGCAAAGGCTGTGCTTTCTCCACTCCATGTTGTTTCTAAAGGCAAGAAGTCCCTTTGATTTTAGTACATAGTCACTGAGTTGTATGAAAAACAATCCCTTTTATTGATCTGCAAGTTCTTGGTTCAAATCTGGCTCTCCCATCTGCATTATTAACGCCGATCTTCCAGGAACTCTGTGAGGTAAGCAGGCCAGGTACCATCGTGCCCACTTTTCAGATAGGGAAACAGACTCGGAGAGATGGCGTGATTTGTATCAAACCTGGAGCTTTGATACTCCCTTCTGAACCTTTGCTACTCCCTTCTGAACCTTCTCTCCATCAAGAGCATGAACTATAAATCATAGGGCTACCTTGCTCAGGAAGGTCATGCTCCTCTCTTTAGCAGAACTTATTTTGTTTTCAAAGTACACCAATTTTTTCATCACTGCAGGCTTTTTGATTATTTGGCATTCAATTTCCCTTCAGTTCATCATTTGTCTGCCTCTGCTTTCATTTTTTAAGAAGGGAAGGAAATGCAAATTAGCAAATAAATGTCATGCATAATGAAACCAGCCCTGCTACAAATAGCCATTGTTATAGTCCACTCCATTCTAGGACAAATTGGTCTACAAGGACCTGATACACCTCTCCGGAAGCGTTTAAACAGGTCCAGCCTGGAGACCAGATGTCCTGCCCATGCCTGCCTACAGCGAACAATGGCAAAAGTATCCTTTTGTTTGGTCTGCCATGCCCAGGGTTAACAGGTTGGTTGAAGTCTAGAACATTGTTTCTCTGAGCAGCAGGAACATGTGTTTGCAGAGACTAGTGAGGTTCTGATGCTGCACAGAGGTTCCGATGCTGCTCATATAGTGTTGCCTGATGTGGCCCTCTTCGATCTTGGCCTTAGCTCCTGAACTACCTGTCCTGGTGAGTCTCTTCCACTTCACTCTGTTTTCTGGCTCTCCTAGCTGGAGTTTTGCTGCTCTCCCTTCTAGTATGTCTTTGTCCAGATCTTTGGCTCGTTATGTGTTTTCTTTCCTACTTCTTGGCTCTTCATTGGGCCATGGCTGCATCTCTCCATTTTAAGAACACATTCAGGGGCTGCCTTGGCATCTCAGATTTAGTGAAGACACTCCTGCCCTCTATCCTCTGCCTTCACCAGGTCTGACTTGTTCTGGTGAGTGGAACTCAGATACATCTGGATCCCTCAATACACATGTTGAGCTTCAACAGAAATAACAGTTACCACTGATACATGCTGGGCTCTGGGCTAAGTCCTTTTGTTTATTAGTTATCATCTCAGTCAGTACTCATACCCCTGGGAGATAGTTATTATAGTACTCCCATGTTGCAGTTGAAGAAACTGAGCCTCAGAAAAGGTATAAAACTACCCAAGATCTCACAGCCCACAGGGGACAAAGCTGGGGTTTAAACACAGGTCCATATGTTTTTAGCAACACGCAATCCTGCCTCCCAACCAGTATATTTAGCCTTAGGAACTTGAGAACAAACAGATGTATTACTGACTGTGGTCTCTAGCTTCATTTCAGTCATCAATATACACAGACACAAGCACGTGTGCACACACACATGTGTGCACACGCAAATACCACCCCTCATTTGTATCATTGGGGGTTACATGAATTACATCAGAGTTGAAAATAAAAATTACCATCAAGTCAGCATTACTAATGCCTCATGGAACACATTCCACCTCTAAACCATTAGGTTAACGAATATTCTTGCATTTTTTTTCTTTTCCCACTTAATACTACAGATGTTTACAAGAAGAAATAAAGGTTTCTGCCTATGCAGCATTGATTGGTGTTTGCTGGCAACCATGATTCCCTTTGGATGAGCCAGCCAGGGGACTCAAGGATGAGGTAGGGTTCAGGTTGGGAGATTTGGGGAAAACAGGTGACCATCCAACCCTTGAGACTCTAGTTTTCATACAAAGAAGAGGAAATGAGGATCTGAAGATTTTAAAAATAACTGAGATATGTACTCTTTTCTTCCAAGAGCCCTGGGTCTCCCAACTGTAACATGTGGGAGCTGGCCTGATCTCTGAGGATGTCCTAGCTCCGAGATGATGAGACCATCAGACTGGGGGTCATTAGGTGAGAAAGCATGCTCAAATTCACCCAGGATTTGTACAATTAAACCATCTGTAGATTTCTATCGTTAGGTGCATTCCCAGGACCTTATTTCCCCTAATTTCTGTGTTTTGAACTGAAGAGCAGCTGTAGAAGCGGGATTCAGACTTTTTGGTGCAAGTTTTCCAAAATGACTTTTGTCAAATTGGTAATGGCTCCAGTAACAGGTGCTCTGGGGCTTGGAGGCATTGCCCACCAGCTGAGAACATCACAGCCTGAGCCAGAAAGACTCAGGTAACTATTCTAGAAGTGGCACCGGCTTGCAGAGAAGCAGAAGGGCCAGGTGAGTTTTTAGGATGTCAGTCTAAAAAGGTTGAGGAATACTGTTCCAGGCATTTCTGTGAAACCTCTAACCTTCTCCCTACATCCAGCTATGCCTTCTCTAGTTCTGACCCTACTCTGTCGCCAGTATGATTGTCCTAAAATGCAATCTCAAACATAATTGTACTACTTTCCTTTCCCTCCTGGATGAAATCCTTCAGTAAATCTCCTTTGCCTTCAGGACAAAATACAAGTTGTTGGTTTAGCCCCAAACCCTTCCAAGAGCTGGCCTTTATCTCCCTCTCCCACCCTAACCCATGAAACCTCACGCGGGCTTTGAACGCACCAAGATTCCTCTCACCTTTAGGCCTTTTCCCATGCTGTTTTCTCTGCCTAGCATACTTATTTCTCCCTTTAATCCATCTGGTTGATTTCTACTCATACTTCAGGGCTTTGCTCAGGCATCACTTCCTTCGAGAAGTCTTCCTGATTGTCTCTCCCACTTCATAGGCATGAGAAACCTAATCTTTAACTTATTTTTTTTTCCTTGTGAGCTTCCTATTTTAAAAAATATTGAATATATGGAAATAATGCTCACATTGCAACAATAAGTCAAAAAAGGACCTAAAAAAGCACACAAAATAGCATCATTTTTATTAACTACACAGACATGTGGGTATGTGCACAGCAAACAGACGCAAAGGAAATATGTAAGAGTGCCAACAGCGGTTACCACTGGTGGCAGGGCTTGGGGCAATTTTCATTTCCTTCCTTTAATGTTTATAAATTATCTATATTTTATATGAACTGGTTATTTTAATAATTATACAAAGTGTTATTTAAAAAAATAGTTTCACTAAATAGTGTGTGTGAATGTAAATAAATGTAAGGAAAAGGCAATTGAGAACTAAATCTACTGCAGGAAAGATGTCCATGACATGATAACTCACAAGAGCAAGTTTTAGATTGATGTATATAGTTCTTGGTTAAAAATATACAAATAGGTGAATAGATGGTTACATATTCGTGCTTATGTATCAACAAGAAGTAAGTTGTGGGTGATAGTGATGGTCACACTAAGCTGAGAACGTTGGTTATCTCAGGGGATAGGAGGGGCAGGTGAGGTGGGAGAGGCAGATGGTTCACTTTGTCCTTATTGATCTTTGTACCGTTTTTTTCACTTGCTATTGCGAGCATGTATCACCGTTGTAAATATTTAAAAAATCAAATAGAGAGTAAAAGACTCTAAGTAGCAGGCTGGACTAAGGTGCTTATAGTTAATAATATAAGATTTCAGGCAAGTCACAATGATGCTTCATTACAGTGAATTGTTAACATTTTCAATTTGAAAATTATTTTAAATTTAGAGAAAAGCTGCAGGAATTCTACAAAGAATAGTATAAAGAACACTCACATCATAGCTTTACCCAGAATCACCTGTCATTACCATTTTGCCCCAGTTACTTTATTTTCATTCTCTGTTAGAGTCATATAGGTACTCTGTTTAATTCATACTTAAAGGGGGGGGGGAAAGCATTACAGGTTTATATGTCACTATCTAATGCCAGACTAATTTCCATGGATTTAAGCCCACTTTAGAAAAATATGTATTATTTCTTAGGCTACAGACATGCTTCATGTGTACAAAAATACATGTAATGTTGTCCTTTACAGCATTATCTGTAGCAGAAAAGCTGGATACCACCAAAGGGTCTGACCTTTGGGACTGGTAAGACAAATGATGGCAAATCCATATAATGGCTTGCTCTGGAGCAATCAAAAACATAAGATGGATTTATGTGAGCTAATATGAAAATGAGTGCCTTAATATATCTGTCTTAATTTTTACTTAATATGTTTTAGATATATTAAGTAAAAAGTGCAGAACAAAGTATAGAATATGAAATATGAGCCCTGAAAAAAAGGATAAAGTAAAAAAGGATATATGCTGGAAAGAGACACAGGAAACTGCTGGTTTACTTCTAGGAAAAGGGCTTATTATACTATTCTACATTCTTTTATACAGTTTTAACTGTGTGCATGTACTACTTTCATGATAATAAAAAAGCAAACTGATGTGAAAAAATTTTTACTGTAAGAGGAAATCTATTTCTCATTCCCTCCTAGAGTATTCCTCTGGGTTTTGGAATATGAAAGGAAGCCATTCCCAGTCTCCCTTGGGTTTGCTGGGTGGAGGTGATGGGCAGCCTTTTGCCTTCTGAATGATCTTGCAAGTAGCTCTTCCTTCAGTAGTCACAGATGCAGAGATGGGGACTGTCAGCCCCCTGGGCCTAATCCAGCCCACAGATATGCCTCCTAGCATCACAGACTGTGCTGAAAATTGTGTAAACATTAAAAACATCTAAAGATTTCATACAGAAAAATCAGATTCCTGGATTATCTGGAAAAATCTGGCAAAACTGGGGCTGTATCTGTGAGCACGACCCTGGGCAGCAGCCAGGTGTGGGCTGCCCTTGGCAGGTGAGCACACTGCATTGGCTAGGTCCCCTCCTGATGGCGGTTGGGAGGTATTTGCAGTTTCTGTCCTGACATCTCATGGATGAGGCCCTGCCCTGAGGGAAGTGGGATTTGAACATCTCTCCATTTCAGATTCTTCATCCAAAAGTACTTTCTAGTGGAGTCTGCCCAAGCATCTCCTAAGAAGCTCCACAGAAGGAGGAGGGTTGTTATCTCATAGCTGTGTTACATAGGTGAAGAGGTTGTGGCTCAGAAAGGTGAGGTGAATTATCTGAAGTCACACAGCAGATTCGTTTCAGGGGCAAGACAAGAGCCCAGAGCACCAAACTCCTGCCCTAGCGCACATCGTGGAGAACGTTATTATGTCCTACAGACCACCTTCCAGACTGGATAAGACTGAGAGTCAGGGTGCTGGGCTCCCCATGGGCATGACCCAGCCCTTCCTCTCAGGCCTCATCTCCTGAGTGAGGTAAGAGTGATGGCATGTACAAGTGGCACCTAGGTCTCATATTCCAGAGGAAAGGGGTATAATAACAATGACAGCCACAGCTTCGTTCATAGCTCACTTATCATGGCAAGCATACAGGGCAGAGGAGAAGAGCACAGCCTGACTCGTTGCTTTAGTACTTACTATCTGGGTGACCCTGGGCAAGTTATTTGTCCCTCTGTCGCTCTGTTTCTTCATTTGCTAAATTGAGATTGTAATAATAGTGCCTACCTCAAGGGATTGTTCTGAGGATTAACTGAATGAATATTTGTGGAGTGCTTAAACCATGCCTGGCATGTAGTAAGTACTCAATGAGCATCAGTAGATATAATTATTACATGGTACGATTTTCTCTAAGTGATTTATATGTTTCATCTCAGTTCTCTCAACTGGAGTCAGGTAAGTACCATTCACTCATTCCTTCATTCAACGGTTATTTATTGTCTTTATGCAGGGTACTGTCTGTGGTGCTGGGAATATAGTATTCAAAACACAGAAAGCTTATATTCTTTTTGCCTTCATGGAGCTTCCATTCTGTGCGAGTGCGAGGACACCGATAATCAATTCATCAATAAGTCGGCGGTTGGGGTGGTCCATGCTGTGAAGGGAAATAACAAAATAAGGGACAGAGAATGAGGCTGGGTGGGGAGTCGAGTGAGGAATTTCAAATAGGGTGATGAGAGAAGGCTGTTTCCATGAAGTCTATTTGAGCAGAGACCTGCTGAGAGAGCAGCCTGCAGAGGAATGCAGGAGTGTTCCTGGCAGAAGAGAGGACCAGGGCTGTGAAAGGCCCACTATGTGAAATGTTTGAGGAGCTGAGTGGAGGTCTTAATGGCTGAAGCCAGTGAGCAAAGGGGAGAGAGTCCATACACAGGGCAGGGCGGGAGGCAAGGATCACGCCTTATACTCCATTCTCTGTTTAACAGAGGAAACTCAAGTTATGAGTAGTTTAATAATTTTCCTGAGGTGACTCAGCTGGTAAGTAGTAGAACTAGAGATTTGAACCGAAGACAGTCTGGCTTCAAGGTATATGTGCTTAACCGATGGTATATACACTGTCTTGAGTATGAAAAACCAGCAATACCCTGGGAGTCTAGGCACAACTATCCCTGCTCCACAATGTCTCCTGGGAAATTAGGTGCAGAGTACTGGATGGTGGAAAAGTAGGGAGTGTGTGTGAGTGTGTGTACGTGTGTGCGTGTGTGCATTCATTCACGTATGTGCAGGGAAGAGAACAGAACAGAAGGGGCACCTTTGTGTCCTGGTACACCCATATTCACCTTGGCAGCTTCAGTCAGCCACTCTGGGAAATGGTGAGGGCTCAGGGTTTACATGATAAGTGGCATTTGCCCCAAACTTGTCAGCTCTTGGGACATTTCAGAGCTGACAGTTTTAAAACACCAAAGGCACTTAAATAAAAATAGCACACTTCTAAATGCAACATCCTATTTGGTAATGATATATGAGGCCTCCATCGCTGGTGGCGTTATCTTACACAGTGATATATTGCATTGTCACAATTCACGCCGTCGATCTGCAAAACCAAGTCACAAAACCCTGTAATTTATAACAGAATCTATGTATTATATATGTGCAGATATCACTGCCTGGCATTCCATATGTAGTAACTGCTTGGTTTAGAAGTCTGGCCCAAAGCAACTCCACTGACCCATTCCCCAAATGCAGAGCTCAACAGACAAAGTAAGGTGTACATATCACTGCCAGACCCCCCCAGGCTGAACGATAAAGTAAGAAACAAGCTGTATCTGGGTGATAGAATACAAAAATATTAAACCAGCAAGATTTAGTGAAAAGAACAGTGAGTGACCCAGATATGAGTCTAGGCTTTATCATTTATTTTGGGTTCCTAGGCCATCTGACCACATGCCCCCTATTAAATGTCACACACTGATGGAGATGGAGATGACAAACACAATCTTCCTTCTCAGGCAGTGATTCTCAAACCTCAGTGTGCATACATATCACCTAGTTCCTTTCAGAACACACGTGCTGGGCTCCACCCCTAGAGCTTCTGATTTGGGTCTAGGGCCTGAGAATTTGCATTTTGAACATACTCTCAGGTGATGTTGATGCTGCTGGTCCTGGGTCCCCATTTTTGAGTCATTTCGTTTCACCTGTTCCAGGGGACTTCAGGGCCACCATACAGAAACTGAAGCTGATGAAATAATCTGCACAAGTTATTGCAGCAGAATAAGGCAGAGCTATAGATAGAGCCTGGTCTTCTGGACCCCGAGGCCAGTGCTCCCCCACTGGGCTGCCCTGCCTGTCACCTGACTTTGTCCCTAAGCATACTCCAAGCATGGGAGCAACAGCAGTTGGTAAGGATGGCAACCAGACACACACAGCTTACAGAACCTGCCCTGTGCATTATCTCTGTAGGGGCTGGTTGGAGCACTTGGCAGAGGCCACTCCAAGCTTTCCAGGGCTGCCCTGAAGGTCAGATGGAATCATCTAATGGCTTCTTGAAAGAAAAATGATGGTCTGATGGTTTTTTCCTGCTGAAACTTGTCACCTCCAGTAGCCACACAATAGATCGCTGCCGCCAGGAGTCCGAGGAATACAGATCTGTGTGGTACTGCAAAGCAGGACGCTCTTTGGAGAGGTCATAAATGACTTATGGGATCAAGGTAGCAGGCAGGGATGTCATGCTGGGCTGAGCCCTGCAGGCAGAGATGCCAAGGAAAGGAGACGCCTACCTCTCCCCATCCCAGTGCCTTCCCGCCTGTTTCCTCAGAAAGAGCCCCGTCCTTCACCAGGGGTGACCTTCTCACCCCAGCCCTCACCAGCTCTCTGCACAGTGCAGGTCCTGGCCCCTTGTCTCCTGCAGGTAAATGAGCTTGGGCCAACCAAACGTTGGCCTCCCACTGCGGCCTCACATTACTACAAAGATGCTTTATTGCCACTAGATTGCTCTTCCTCAGAAACCACCTCTTTAGAACCCTTTTAAGCCTCTCTGACAAACGTTTTGATTTCACTACTTATTGCCCTGATCTGACTGCAGAACCTCACCCTCCTGACTTGATCACAGACTTAGAAATAAATACCCAAGTGTACCTTACTCAAAGGGCTATTTTTGCCAAGTAAAAAGAAAATCCATGTATGACCCAAACAGTATCCTGGTCCTCTAGCACTAATATTAGAAACTTGGTTTCTGGCATTGCTAGCTTTCCCCCATTATTTTCTCTCTTGGTTATCACAATCATGACTTATCCTCTTGAGCAAGATAGGACGCTTAAGAATAAATATTGTCTCCTACATTCACCTCATCTTCCGCATCATAGCATTGTCAGTTCTTATCATTCCATCATTTGTTTATTCAACCACTGTTCTCTGAGCGGCTGCTACATGCCTGTGCTGGGTCCTTGTCCATATGGAGTTTCCAGAGTCAAGGGAGGAACAGCAAGGAAATGGGAAACTTGGCTTTGTCATGAATCTCCTAGTGACCTGGATAAAGTTGATTAACTTTTGCTGAGTGAGTAAGGCCTGGTTCCTGCCCCTGGGGAGTTCACACATGTGCTGGGGAGAGAGCCAGGCGTCCAGATCACTGCAATAATAATAACAGTCCAGATGCTTGCAGCACTGACCACAACCAAGCATTTTATGTATGTTAGCTCATTTAGTACTCATAACTGTCCTAGAACATAAGCACCATTATCTATTATCCACATTTTGCATACAGAAGTGGCTTGTAAGTAGTGGAATCAGGATTTGAACTCAGGAAGGCAGCCTCCAGAGTTCATGTTTTCAACACTGCATCACAGTAAAGAATGTCGGGGCCAGTGGCTGTCTTCACTCTGGAAATGTTTCCAATCCCAGAGGAAGCCAGCCCAGCTGCCCAGTCCCTCTCTGTATCCACTCAGGGTGCTGATGGCCTCTTCCTGCCACTGAAGTGTGACTATCGGGGATCCCTCCAAAGCAGTATCTGAAGAAGGAGTAACGAAGGAGAACTGGTCCATGACCAGGTTGTCAGGCTGGGGACTGAGAAGCCTGTGCTGAGAACTGGCCTGCAAGTCCATGTGGGTCCCGGTAAGCCACGGAAACATCTGACTTTCCCAATGCCTGCTGGGAAGGACCTCTGGGACTGACTGCTCAGCCCTGTCCCAGGAACAGGTTTACCAAAGCTCACCTGCCTGCTTCAAAATTCACTTACACCTCACTACTCCTCCCCCAAGGGTGGAAGGAAGGAGGGAAGGGAAAGAAGGAGAGAGAGAGGGAGAAAGAGAAGAAGGGAGTGGGGGAGAAAGGAAAGGAGTGAAGAATGGAGGAAGAAGGAAGGGAGGGAGAAAGAAGAAATGAAAATAAATCTATAGTTGCTCAAATGCCTTATGACACCAATCTCTCAGCCTATCATTCAAGCCCTCCTCATATTCTAAACATCAACCACTTTCCAAACTTACCTATCACAATCTCCAAAAGGACCATTCATTTATTTAAAATTAATCTATGTGTCCAGTGTGGGACAGATACTCTGCTAAACTCTGGTTGAAAAATGTGAGTACAACAGACAGTCCCTGAATGCTGACAGACATTAAATAAATAAACACACAAATAAATATGTAATTACACATTCTGCTGAGTGCTGTCGGGAAAAGATAAGGTATATTGAGGGGAAAATGGGGGAGAGGTGGAGAAAGTTGTTCCAACGTGCAGGAGAGAAGGAGTCTGGAGTGAGAGGTTAAGGCTGCCTGTAATGAGTGATGGACACCCAGGTCTCAGCCAGGAGGGAGGTGCTGAAAGCTAATGCAAAAGACCAGAGAGTACTTTAAAGAAATTCAAGGATGTTTGCTCTGTAAATGAGCTATGAAGTTCATTACCTGGGCTGTGAGCTCCCTGAGGGAAGGGTGTCAGATTATTATTCATCTGGGTGTTTCCTGGCCCTGCTATGTATGCACATATTCACGGAGACACCACCTGGTTCCACAGAGGGTGAGCCAGGACCTCCCCTGTGGCACACTTCTAGTGAAGTGTGTTTATTCTGCACATCCACCCACTATTCCCCTGAGTCACGAAGACAGCACATGTCTAGAAGGACCATTGTCCTGCTCACGTGCCCTGAGCCGTGGGTCTAGGCTGGGAGCCTGGAGGCCTACCTATGAGCTGCAGTTGTCAGCTTTTTGGTTAGTAAATCTTTTTCTCCAAAGAAAATCTTGGATGTAAATCCACCACGTGAAACGGATCAAAGCAGAGTTCTGGGAAACCCAGTTTGACACCGGTTGGCCTAGACCATCTCTGGGATAGGGCCTTCCCTCTCTGGTCTCGTGAACACCAGGCTGCCACCTGCTCCTGTTCTGACTGGGATCTGCCCTTCAGTGAAGGAGCATTGAAGTGTCAGGAGTCATTCTGCAGCAGGAGTAAACATGCCCATCACCCAGGCTGAAAGCCCTGGACTGCACAGAGCTGGGGGTATGAAAGGTTGGGCCCGCCTGCAAGAGGTGTTCATATAGCACTTTGCAGGGTTCCTCTCCATGCTCACTCTCTTCAGAGCACAAAGGAACAGGGCTGTTGTAAACAAAGGGTGAGGGCTGATGAGTCTCAAGTGACACCCAGCTGAGTAGCAACAGGTCCCTAAATTCCTAGGTGGGAAACCTGGGAAAGGATGAGAGGTGGTGAGTAGAGGAGAGAGGGGTGCTTTGGACTGGCATCTCACTCTGCCTCCCACCAGCCATTAGACCTTAGGGAAATGACTAACCCACTCTGGGCCTCTCTTTCTGCATCTATAAAGTCCATCTCACGATGTTACTGTGGTGATTGAATGAGATGCCGTGAATGGAATAAACCAATGGGATGCATGGGGGGTAGGCCGGGTATCTTAAAAATACTTCATAAACTATAATGTCACCACCGGGAAGAGATGTGAAAAGCACCCAGAATGGTCTGGCACACGTTGGGTACTTCAGTAGCCACTCTTACCAGGGCCCGGAGAAGAATGCCCAGCTACCATGGATTTTCCTGTGTGCACTATGTGGGTTCCAAGTGCCTTCCATGTACTACCTGTCTCGATGCTCACAATGACTCAAAGAAGCAGGCATGATTATTTTCATGTTACACATGAGGAAACTGAGGCACAGAGTGGTAACTCGCACAAAATCACACAGCTAGTGATGAGTAGAAATTAAACACGGGCTGCCTGACTCCGAACAAGAGCTCAAAACCGCTTCACCCCTGAGCCTCCCTTCCAGGCTTTGTACCTCTCACAGTGTACGGTAGAGGGGACTGTGTGGGACATAGATGTTCCTCCTGTCTCATCACACTCCTGATGGGGCAGCTGTTTTCTGGAATGATGCCAGATCAGAGGCCAAGGACCAGCATTTTGGTCCCAGTGTTCTCCCCCGAAAGCTCTGTAGCTTGGGTTAACTCACCTCCCTTCTCCAGGCTTCAGTTTCCCCAGTTACAGTGTTACTGGCAGAGGAGGGGGTGTTGGTAGCATGAACTCTGGACCTTGTTGGCTTTAGGGTATGAGTATAGGATGTGAACAGTTCCTGGGAAGAGCAACAGTCGGGAACAAGTGAGAGCCAAATCAGAATCACCTGCCCTTGGGGGAAAAAGCATTTCCGGCCTGGCTGGATGTGAACCCTGCCAGGTCCAAGCAACAGCCTGGATAAGAACAGTTCTGGGATGACCCGACTCATCCAATGATCTGACTATCTGACTGCGGTGAATAACCTGAGAGAATAAAGGCAGAGGTAAACAACTGTGTGATGTGTAACCATCACTAGGTCATGTGACTCTAGTCCGCAGACTTCCAGATGTGCCATTTTCTTTTGGAATCCTTGGCCCACGCTGATTTCACTGCCTCAGATGTTCTCTTCTGCCCTGCCTAATCTGACTGGCCAATCCCTTCTCATCATCTCCCTTGAGATTCAGCATGGGGCCACCTCTACCAGAAAGCCTTCCTGACCTCTTAGGTTCCCAGTCCTGGGTTTACCTCTGCCCCGAGAGGTTCTGTTCCAGGCAGTCATTGCCTGTTCATTCCTTTGTCTCCCCACATGGCAGTGAGTCCCTGAGGCAGGTATGATAATTCACCGCTGTCTTTCCCAGCATCCAGCAGTGGAGCCAGGCATGGATAAGGAACACAGAGCTGGAGAACAAAAGTGGGCTTAATTCTGTCTAATATGAGATCTCTTTGTTCAAAGTCTATTATTCCTCTGCTTTATCCTATAACACAGACTAAAATCCAAACTCCCCACCAGAAAAGCCTGGGAAGCCCACCTGGCTCCACTGACTCTTCAACTCCTGCCCCATAGCCATCACGGTCCTCTTGCTTGTCCTTGAGCACATCCAGTTTCTTCCTACCTGGAGCCTTTTCACTAGCTTCTCTTTGCCAGGAGTGCTTGTCCAGGGATGCTCACATTTGGCCCTTTGCCATTTAGACCTCAGTGGCAATGCTGCTCTCCAAAGAGACTCACCCTGTTTTAGTCCTACACATAGCACAGGTGTGTTTTTGTCCTTCTCCTCCTCTGGAACATAAGCCCCATAAGAGCAGGAACTTGGTCTGTCCTTTTCTTTCCTGTAACCATGGCACTGAGAACAATGCCCTATTCGGAGTGGGCATTCAATAAATCCCTGCCTTATGAAAGAATGAAAACCACTGGTGATTAATGAGCAACAACAAACTCAGTTTTCAGTTAGATCAAAAAGAAAGTCTTCTCTTGCATTAAGTTCAAAGAGATAAAAGAAGGTAGAAGCATTTTTTTCTTTTTTTCTTTTTGGTGGAGAACACTGCAAAGGTCAGGAACTGACTTCCTGTCCCTGGGGCTGTAGCACTTCTGCAGAACCTGCCACCTGGTAGTCGCCATTCTGACCCAGGTTTGTCCCTTGTCAGTACACCCGTGGCTGCCTCCTTAAACTTGCTTCCCAGACATTTGGAACCAGACACTAAGTGGATGATCGCTATGATTAAACCACCTTTTAATTATTCAACGAGATGTCAATGGTGCACACCATTGTGACATTATAATGGACTCTGACTCCCTCGCACATGTCGAGAAAGGCAGGGGACCATTACCTTGTCAAAATGTTCACTCCCCGTGACTTATTTCCAGTACACCAACTAATCTTTCAAGTAGCACAGAACAGAGGAGAGAGGTGGCATGGCTGACAAGGGCTCCTGCTTGGAGTGATTTTGGCGACACAAGGATTCAGTTGATTCTGTCCACACATGACAAATCATCCACTTTTTGAAATTCATTGACTCTCAAAAGAAACGAAGTTTTGTAGTAATTAATTGACATTTCTTGGCTGCTCACTGGCAGCAGCTTGGGCAAAGATAGGACAAGAATAAGACGGAGAACACACTGGCGCCTTCCTGGCAGCATTTTGTTTAATTTTGTAACCACTGACTGAGGATTTACTAGGCCAAATATGCTACTAGGCCAGACCAACTTAGAGAAGTGGAGCACACACACACACATGCACACATAACACAGATGCATACACACACACATGTATACACTCATATGTACACACATACATGTACACACTTGCATGCACAAACACAGCCCAAGGCAGCAAAGAGTGTTGGTTTAGATTTGATTGGAAATAATAATAGCTGGGTTCTGGGCCTAAAATGGTCTCTAATTAGTCGTGCAACTTTGGATAAACCAGCCCTCAGTGCCCCTATTAATTCAACTCTCAAAGGATGTTTGTCTTGGTTCATTTCTAAGACATGATAATATAGTTAATGACTCTGCCACACTCCTTCATTGGTAATTGATCAACATGCATTCATTGGTCACTGATACCAAACTCAACACTATGCTAGGTCTACGTCAATATCAGGCAAGTCTGACAAGGCTTTTGCTTTCAGGAAACTTAGAGTAGAGCCCAGATCCTAAAAGTGAAGCAGCACACAGGCTATAGTTGAGGATAATCCTGTGCTTGCTGATGACAAGGGCAGTTGGAGTTTGCAGACAGGAGCAATCATCATTGGTTTGGGAAGCCTGGGTCTTCTTGAAGCGGGTAGGAAGTGACTGTGCTTTAAGGGGCAGGCTTCCCAGAAGTGGAGGAGAGGCAGAGGGCCAATGACCTCATTGGGAGAGAATAAAGGGTGAGCAGAGGTATGAAGGAGAGGAGTGGTAGGGGGCCAATGAAGACACAAGTCCCCGTTGCTGCCTCCAGGGCCTGAGGACTCATCCATTCTCTCTGTTGCAGGCGGCAGTGGGACACTGAGCACCCAGCAGCCATTTCTCTTCTTTTGGCCACAGTGCCTTGATTTCCTTTTGGGACATTACCTGTGCTTCACTGTGCATGCTCAGAGGGTTTACACATCAAGGGACATGTGACCCAAGCTACATCAACTGGATTCTCTCTCAAGGACTTTGATGTGAATGCAATTAGGCCTAGGCATAAAAAGTGCCTGCTGTTCATTCACTCCAGGGACAAGGCCCTGATCTGACTGAGAAGTAATTATTGCCACTCTTTAACCCTGCAGTTCCTCAGTCCCTGCCTTTTTCTCAGTCTGGTTTTCCAGCATTTCTGTGTGTGTGCATGTGTGTGAACCTTATGCATGTGTGTGTGCATGCATGCAGGGTGTTTGTGTGTGTCCCACCTCTCTAACTAGATTCAAGCCTGGTACCATGTTTGGTATAGGAAACCCTCATTCAGTGGTTGTTTAATTAAACAGAGCCCTTCTAGGACTATTGATTCTGTGAGCTCCCTGATATCCTTTTAATATAGTCCCTTTTCCTTAATTTAGTCAGGGTCAGGTTCTATTGCTAACCAACAAACCCTAACTGATACCCATCTATACACTCATCCATCCATCCATCCATCCATCCATCCATCCATCCATCCATCCATCCATGCACCTACCTGCCCACTCATCCACTCATCCATTCTCCAGTCTATTATTGGAGTGTTGAGGACCAGTGGGAAATAAGTAAGAACAGACAGGAGCACAAAGTTAAAGGGAACTGAAAAAGCCAGAAGGAGTTTAAAAATTAATCCTATAACAACAAGCAATTTAGTGCAAAGTAGTAGAACACAGATGGTCCACTAGATAAAGAAGATCAGGGCCAGCTGGGCTTAGTGGGAGGGCTCTTTGGAAGAGGAAATTTTTTAAGAGTGAAGTTTAAAGGAACCAACAGCTATAGAGGATCTAGTACTACTCTAAACATGTTTAACTAAGCGATCTCCTTTACGTCCCAGCCATCCTACACGGTACGTGTCAATAACACATTTCCTGGAAACTGAGGCTCAGAAAGTTTGGGCAGCTTGACCTGGGTCATCTATAAATGGCAGAACCAAGATTCAAACTCAGGTCTTACTACCTCCAACATCCTCACTCTTTCCATAACCCCACACTGCCTGATGCTAACACTGTGTGACCTGGGGCAGACTGAGGCCCTTCCCTGGGATTCAGCTTCCCCTTACCTTCCTACCTACCTACTTATTGTTCTCTCCTCCCTTCCTCTCTTCCTCTCTTCCTCACTTCCTTCCTTCCTTCTTCTCCTTCTTTCTCCCTGCAACCTGTGTATTTAAAAATATTACAGATTACATATTTTCTATGTTTGGAGCAGGGGGCAGTCCTGGTCAGCTTGGACTACCTCATTACCCAAAGCCCCACTACTTATTGATTCTTTACAGAGAGCAGAGGGGAGAGATTCAGATCTGAGCCCACTCATTTCGGGTCCCAGTGGTCAGGTCAGAGCTCCCTCCTCTCCAGCCATGGGAAACCTCTCCAGCCTCGTGAGGAGGGGAAGCCTCAGGGCCCCCGCTTAGCTTTCACTCTAACCAGACACTAATCTCATTTACAACTTTTACTGTCTATAGTGAGTGATTTTTTTGAATCAATAAACTAATTTCTTGCAAAATCAATTGGTTACAAAAATTTCTTACCTTTTTATCCAATCACCCACTCAAACCCCAGGTTAGTAAGTTACTTCCATTAAAAGGAAGAAAACCTTTTAATCGTATAATCATCTTAACATTTTCAGATGATAAACCTGCATACTAATTGCAGAGCTAATTATGTTATAACAAGCCCATTTCCTCATTCCAGTTCTCCTCTCTCCTGAGTAAAGAGTTTCCTGGCTCCTCTCCCTGTAGGGAACTAGACCTGTATCCCCCTCCCATCCTCTCTCTGCACTGCGTCCAGATAGCCCTACTGAAATGTGGCTCTGAGCCTATCCCATACATCCTTTTTAAAATGCTTGTTTGGTCCTCCATCACCTTATAGGGTCTCAGACTCATGTGAGCAGCACTGGGCCTTTATGAATAGATTTCGTTTGGCCTACATGGGACTTTAAACATTTTAACTAGGACACCCCTAGGCAGAGTGTGTATGCTCCAGTTGGACAGTGACTTTACTGTCCCTATCTGCTTTGACTTAGCTGCTTCTTACCTTACCTGTCTGATCCTTAAAGACAACTTCATTTCCAACCCTGAATAAAGGCTGAATTACCCAAATGAAACCTTCCCTTCATAACTTGGACACCTCTATAGCACCCGAGTAACAAAACTCTACACACCACAACAGTTTCAGGAAGAACCCAACCAGCTTCTGTTTACTGAGCACCTATGATATGCCAGGCCAACACTAAGTACTTTACAGACATTATTACCTCCTTTAAAGTACACAATAATGCCATGCAGAGGAGGATGCCAAGGATCAGGACGTTAGGGCCTGGCTGAGGTCTGAAAGCTAAAACGTGGCAGTGTCGGACCTGAATGCACGTGCATCTGGTTTCAAAGCCTATGTTTACAACCTCTGTACAGCACAGCCTTCCTTTTCCAAACAGGGAAGAAGCCTGCCCTTTGTTGCTGCCTGGTGCTGTGCAGGGGGAACAACTCTTTTTCTTATAACCCTGTCCCCTAGGCCAGCGGTCCCCAGTCTTTTTGGTACCAGGGACCAGTGCTCCTATGAAATCTCATGCCTGATGGTCTGATGTAGAGCTGAGGCAGTGATGGGGAGCGGCTGCAAATACAGATGAAGCTTAGCTCGCTCTCCTGCTGCTCACCTCCTGCTGTGGTGAGCAGTACTGGTCCGACAGACCAGTATTGGTCTGAAGCCTGAGGTTTGGGGACCCCTGTCCTAGGCTTCTATGTCAGCCCTCTCTTGGTTTCCCTCCTATCTCCATGGCTATTTCCTCTCACCCTTCTTAGTCAGCTCTTGTGCTCTCTTACTCCTCAATATTGGCCTGACCTTGGTGCTCAGCTCACTGTTTATCTCTGTCTGTACACTCTCTTTACAGGATTTCATCCAGTCCATGCCTCTGAATCCCATCATTCTACCTATGACTCCAAAATCTCTGTCTTCCATTCTGACCTCTCCCTGAGATCCAGGATCATATGGCCAGCTGCCTTCTAGGATGTTCATTAGTTATTTCAGTCTCAATATGTTCAAATGTTGAGTTCTACCTGCCCCTACATGCATATCTCTCCCATCCTCCAAATCTACTCTCCCTAGCCTTCGCCTTCTCAGTGCATGATACCAGCATCAACCCAGTAGCTCAAGCCAATAACGTAGGAGTTATTCTTGAGCTCTCCTTTTATCACACTCTACACCCAATCTGACATCAAGTCTCATTGGATCCACCTTTAACTTATCCCAAATTGGACCACTCTCACCACCTCCACCGTCAAAAACCCAGTCCATTTCACCAGCATCTCATATCCCAAATATTGCATCATAACTTGTTTCTTGCCTCTCTATTCTTATTTACTATTATCTAGTCTCTGAAGGCAGTATAATCTTCTTAACAAGTATATTAATTCATGGTGTTCTCATGCCTTTTAAACCTTCTAAAGTTTTCTTGCTGTCCTTGGGGCAACCTCCAAATTCAGCTCAGGTTGTAAGGTTTGCCACAATTTAGCCTGTATCTATCTCTCCAATATCAGCTCAAACCTCTCTTTCTCTCTCTTACTCTCTGTTCAGGACACACAGGTCTTTTCATCTCTCAAACAGCAAACTTCATTCTCACCTCAAAGCCTTTGCACTTTGCCCCCAGATCTTCCCCTGGTTACATCCCTCTATCATTTTGGTCTCAGTTCAGATGTCACCTTTTCAGACAGGCCTTCCTAACTACACAAGCTAAAAGTGTCTTGCCAATACCCCTCTCCAACACTCTATGTCAAACTGTCCTATTTTTACTATCTTCAAAGACGTTATCGCCATCTACAATTATTGTTTAGATGTTTACCATCTATCTCCACTACCCCATTCCACCATCTTCTAGACTATAAACCCCATGAGAGCAGGGACTGTGCCCATTTTGTTTGTTCACTGTGGTCCAGTGCTAACAGGGTCTGGTACTTAGTAGGCATTCAATAATATTTGCTGAACAAATGACTGAAAGCTCTAAGAGGTGAACCACATTCTGAAACCTGAAGTTGACTTTAAGTGGATGACTCTGTACTGAGCACCCACTGTATAAACATAGAGAAGTATAAGGTTCTGAGAAAAATCTTCTTATCACATAAACCCATAGATTCTACCCTGCACATGGCAGTATCACCACCATTACCATCATCATCATCTCCATCACTACCACCATCACTATCATCACCATCATTAGTTATCATCATCATCACCATCACCACCATCACCATCACCATCACCATTAGCACCACCACCATCATTACACCATCACCATCATCATCTTCATGGTCTCCAGCCCCACCACCATTACCATCATCACCACGATCACCATCATCATCTTCATGGTCTCCAGCCCCACCACCATCACCATCATCACCATCACCATCACCATCACCACCACCATCACCATCACCATCACCATCACCATCATCATCTTCATGGTCTCCAGCCCCACCACCATCACCATCATCACCATCACCAACACCATCATCATCTTCATGGTCTCCAGCCCCACCACCATCACCATCATCACCATCACCATCACCACCACCATCACCATCACCATCACCATCATCATCTTCATGGTCTCCAGCCCCACCACCATCACCATCACCATCACCATCACCATCACCATCACCATCACCACCATCACCATCACCATCACCATCACCATCACCATCACCATCACCATCACCATCACCATCACCATCACCATCACCATCACCATCATCAGTAACAACAATCTCTAACATGTTTATAGTACTTTATATTGAACAAAACAGTTTTTTATACATTATGTCTTTGAATTCTTTGAATGTTCTTTGGAACATTCCAGGGAGGGAGGTCAGTCTTTAATTTTTGTCCACATTTTACAGACAAGGAAACTAAGCCCTAAGAGCAGTCACTTGCCTGGGATCACTCAGCTCTGAGGTGAAAGACAGTGACTCAAGTTCAGCACTTGCGCTGCATGCCCAATTCTGGCTGAATTATATCCCTCCATGCCAGCCTCCTTTGCCATCTGGAGGCAGGTGAGGCAATCAAAGCCCAGGGCTCACTTCTGTTTTATCAATACCTAATTAATAAATTGCAACTGAGTCTGCACATTTTCATTCTGGCAATGTAGGAGAGGAGATAGCTTTTATATTGTAATCCCTGGTCACATTTTGACTACTAAAGGGGAAAAAAATAAAAGCTTAAGATGAGTTTAGGATGACTTTTTGGTTGGTTAAGGAAAAAAATAGACAAAATTAAAAGCGTGGAGAAAAATTACTAGTGACTATTTTTACTGTTTGAACGTACAAGCTGGAGTGAAAAATTAAAGTTATTTAGCTTGGGTTTCTAACCATGACTTATCACAGACAAATCCTCCAGCTTTTTCCTTTTTTTTCCCATCTCAAGATAGTAAGCAGTTTCCTGATATAGGGTTGCCTCTTTTTGCCTGGGAACCCTGAGGGCCTTGTGTGCTCAGTAGAGCTGTCATGGCTGAGAACACAGTCAGCAAGAGAGGACTTGGGAGGCTGTGCTTGTTTACCCTCTGCCTTTGGGAGGTGGGAATCATTCCCTAGATTACTGGAAAATCACTGGGGGCAATGAGGGAGGCAGAGCACTCCTCTGTGCCAGGGCCTAGAGAGGAAAGGAAAGTGCTACAGAAATAGAACTGTCACAGCCAATGCTCTATTCCAGAACCTGTTCTCTCAATATATTCGGCCCTCACAATCGCAAACATCACTAATATCTCTATTTTACAGACAGAGAAATTGAGGCCCATAGAGATTAAACAACTTGCCCAAAGTCATGCATAGTGCATTGCTTCCCACAGTCCCAGTCCTTGAATTTAAAAACCAGCATGGAGAAAGAAAAGGCTAAAGGGAGAATGAAGAAATTATAGAGGGAGGAAGGAAATATTAACTGAGCATGTGCTTTGGGCCAGACTCCACAGGATTTTTGCCTGGCTTTTTCTTCTTTATAATTACACTCTGGAAATGAGTGGCATTTGTGTCGATTTTACAGATAAGGAAACTGAGGCAAAGAAAAATTAACAAAGTAGTTAATGTTAGTTTGGAAGTTGCATTACTGAGGTTTGAACTGGTCTCTGGTTCCATTTTTTTTTTTTCCTGTCTGGATGGCCTTGAACAAGTTATCTGTCTCCTTATCTAGGAAACAGAAAAGTATTCTCTCTCAGGCTGATTGCTCAGACACTGGATAGGAAAGCCCTCTGCAAACCAGATGTCACTGTAACACATAGTCTGGTCCAACCTGTGCTTGCAGCAAGCAGAGTCAAACTGTCCTCGAATTGTCTAGAGATGAGGAAACTGAGGCCCAGAAATCCCAAAGTGACTGACCCTTGGCCACAGATCTAGTAACAAGAGGCTGAAGCTGAGCCTCCTGCCTCCTGCTGTAGCTCTCCAACATTCACTGAAAAGAGGGAGCTACACTGGGAAGAAGGGGAGACACAAGCAGGTATAAATTATTGATAGCAAAAACCTAAACTTGGAAACAAGTGACCTTGGATCTCTAGGTCACTGTCTTGTTGCCTTTTTTAATGACATAAGCTCCTAGAATGCCCATCCTAAGGAAGAGTGGATATTAGTTATTCCAGGGACTCTTAACTCAAGCTAAAATTTACCCACATCTGAACTCTACCTCAATCCAATGAAATCAGAATCTCTGGGGGTTGAGCTTGAGGTGTTAGTGATTTTTTGTTTGTTTTATAAGTTCCCCCAGGTGATTCTAATGTGCAGCTACAGCTGAGAAATACTGATTTATGATCTACTTTATCTTCCGGAAGGGGACCAGAGGCCCAGAGAGAGACAACTAAGGGCTTAGGGTTGCTCAGCTCTCAGTGGCAGAGTGCAGACTCTAGTTCCCTGGTTCCTGTTTTGGGACTCTTCCTCCATTCTTTTCATTCTGGTCATAGGGTCCAGACCACCCTGGTGTTCCCTGATGCCTGAGAGATGGACACTCCAGACTCCCATTCTCCCAATCCCCCATCCCCCCTAGCATCTCTTGTCCTCAGAGAGAGCCCTGAGTACCTGGGAGGCCTTAACTGAATCATATCCTACAAGTCTGCACCTGGGCTGGGCTACACACTACAAAATGAAGTGGAGAACTGAGGCAATTACCTAATGTATTAGCAAGTCTGTCCCTGCGGCAATCTTGTGAGCCAAAGTAATAAATACAAAATGGTAATTTCTCTCTGGAAGCCTGGCTCTGGCCTCCCACTCAATTCCCCTCCCACCCAGAAGTCATATACCACTGCCTGGTTGTCCTCTCTGCATGGAGTGGCAATAACTTGAAGTTATTTAAATATCTCAGGCAAAATTTGCACTTTAAAACCTGAAACATCATACAATAACTTCAATTCTCCTTTGCAGCTTACTTGTCTGGCCAGAGCAGATTCTGCTAGCCCTCACTGAAAAGTATTAAAGATGCCCTGCAGGTATTAATTAATAACTCCCAGTAGCTAACATCTTTGTGTATGTTGTAGACTAATATCAGCCCTGGGAAGGGAGTAAGAAGTTGTAGCTGAGATTTGGCTTCTTACTAGCTTTGTGGTCTTGAGCAAGTCACTCCACTTGCCCTGGATTTAATTCTTCTGCCTTTCCTTGGAGTTACTGTACAAATCCAGATGGGGAATAGATGTGAAATTGCTTGCATACACTCCAGTAATATCTGTTCATGGAAATACAGCTAGCACACAGCAGAATCAAGACTGAACACTGAGCCCTTACTCTTAACCATTGTATGATTGATTGTCTCAGGGCACTGATGGCTAAATGCAGCCCAGGGGAGGAAGGACCTAATTCTTCCTAGTATAGAGACATGGGGAAGGGAAGAAGATGATAAAGCTGACTCTAGAATGAAGAGAAAGAGCTTTCAGGAAGACAAGGGGGTTGCAGGATATTTTAGGCCAAGGGAACAGCATATGCAAAGGCTTGGGAGAGCACGGCTGATACAAGGAATCCAAGACAGTTCAACATGGCAGAATGCATGTGTGGCAGTGAGAGTTTGGAGCTTACTCTTGCAATGGGGAATCATGTGATTAACTTTAAGCAGTGTGGATTCTCAGAATAAAGATAACAAATGGTTATCAAGAAGTGTATGAATGAGTAGGTGAATCTGAGATTCATGAATAAATAAAAGAATGAGCAAAAGAATGAATGACTGAAATAACAAATGAGGATATGAATGAGTGAATCAAATGAACAGTCCAAGGCATGGATTGCAAGTAGCCTCAGCAATTCTAACTAATGGCCTTATAGCAACAAAAGCACAGGCTTAGCTGTATTACCTAGAAATGTCTTGTTATTGGCCCAACTCTCAGCAGCAACTGTGATCAAACTAGAGGCCATCCTTCTTAGACTCACAGCTCTCATGGACACATCCACTGATAGCCACAAAATCTAGGAAGAGTGCAGAAATACCTAGTGTCAGCTTATCTTTGCAAGGCACTCATTTTGGAAGTATGTGACTCCATTGTTATTTCTCCATTCACATGATCTCCCTAAATGACTAGTCATTTCAGTATCATATAAAGACAAAGGAAAGAGTTATCCTTAATAGAGACTTACCAATGGTTGTGCTGTCTGCATTTTAAGCAGCAGCAGCCTAAAGGTCTAGCCTAGAAGAAGCAGCTTTGCTTCTCAGGGCAGGATTCAGGACAAGGTGGTCCCTCTTTGAATTCTGTCCAAAAGGGTCAATTGTTATAATGCAAAATAAAGTGCCAGGGTTGTTATGCACCCATGTCTGTCCAGGACCAGAGGCGCTTCCTTCTCTTGTGCTCCATGCTGCCTTTTCCTCATGCCCTGTTAGATCTTTGCTACTTAAAATGTGGTCCATGCAGCAGTGGCATTGGCGTTACTTGGGAGCCTGCCAGAAATGCAGAATCTCAGGCCCTATCTACTGAACTAGAATTTGCATTTTAGCAATATCCACAGGTAGATCATGCCTGTCAAAGTTATTGAAGTTTGAGAAACTCTGTAGGTGACCCAGATACTTCTGAACCAAGGATTCAACCCTCTGACCAGGTTTCACAAAGCTCTCCTGGGGGATCAAGGAAGACTTCCCTCAGGAGGTGACAGTGACATTGAGACATGAAGGAGGGCACAGATTTTGTCTCCCAGTGATTCACCACCATTGGCAGAGAAAGTACCAGAGAAAGAATCAGAACTGAGCTGGCTCTGGCACGAGATGGGTGACCTTGGGCAAGCCAGTTCTCTTCTCTGAGCCTTAGTTGCCCCACCTGTAAAATGGGAACGATACTGTTTGCTTTTCTGTCACATGGTTATCATGAAGATGAACAGAGGTGAAAGATTTGCAAGTTCTTCATGAAACACAGAACCAGGTAATGGAGCCTATTTTCAGTGCAGACAACCAGCTATCCTGATCTAACACTTTAGAAGATGACTAAGAAAAATCCAACTGGGCATCAAAGGTGTGACACCTTACCCTAATGAAGATTAATCAGCAGAGGAATGGGCTGCTAATTAACCAGGATGTAGCATTCCAGTGAAAGGGCCTGGCCTCGTCCTTGGTCTCACTGAGCGGCTCTTACACAGGAATTTGCAATTGGATTCTTGAAACTGTGGGGTTTTTCTGCTCACTTGGAGTTATTTTCAAAGGAGAGTTTAGCCTAAGGACCTAAGGCTCCAATACATTAGCATTCTGGAGGTCAATATTTCTAGAACTGCTAGAATCAGGTTGTTCTCTCACATTGTGTGGGCGAGGGAGGCAGCCACATTTTTAAAAGAGCCAGATGTACTCGTGGTACAAAGAACAGGAGAACTGAGCTACTGGAGTTGAACCTCCAGTGTTGGAAGAAAGAGGCAGACACCTCCCCCTCATTCCAACCTCCCCAGGGCCTTTAGCTTGCTGTTCCCTCTTTTGGGAATGCTTTTCTCTGGATCCCTACATGGCTTCCCCTTCTCATCCATCTATCAGGTGTCTCAGAAAAGATGTCATCTGCCCACAGAATCAATCCTTCCCTATTCCCAACTTCAAGCAGTCTCTTGCCATTCTCTCACGTCTTTTTTTTTTCCTTCACAGATTTATTAATATCAAAACACTCTTCTTCATTTATTTGTTTATTTGTAGATTATCTGTGCCACCCCCCAACACAGAATGTTTTCCTATAATCTTCAGTCACTTGAGGTTGTGTGTTAAAAATAAATCTATTATTTATTATGGCTCTCTCCCCAGTAAATTCTGGTTCAGTAGTTCTGAGTCAGGTCCAGGAATGTTTAAACAAGCCCTCCCACTGGTTTGGATCATCTTGAAGATCATTATTGGAGGTGCAAAATGTGAGCTCCGTGAGGGAAGGGCTGTATGTATCCATTTCCCCCTGTGTCACACACCTAGCATAGTGCCCGGTACACATGGGCTCTTGGTAACTCTTTATTGAATGAATCAATGAACAACTAAATGAGTCCACATCTGTTTTTGTGGTACCGATCCATTTTCCTGTTTTGGTAATCTAGTATTCAGACCAAGTTCTTTTTACTTCTGAAGAATGATGTTGGGTCCTGGGCAGCAAGAAGGTGGAGCCAGGCATAGCCCCCACCCTCAGGGAGGTGCTGGTCAGCTGAGGGGAAAGTCAATCTGTAGAGCGTTGCAATGAAAGATCCAAAGAAGAGAGGGCCATATAAGAGAAGCCTTAGTAAAGTGAGTCTTGGGTGGTTGAAAGAATGGGACCTTTGCTTTTCAGATGGTTTGCATGGAGAAGTGGCCAGAGATAATCTTAGAAGAGATGGCTTTTTTTTTCCCCAGAAAATATCTTTGTTTGTTTATTATAAGTTATATATACATATGGTTTAAAATAATTTGAACCATAGAAAAAGGTGCAGAATAAGAAGCCAGGCTCCTTTCCACCCAGTCTGTCCTACCCTCTTGGCCCCCTCTTCAGGGACAGCCAGTTATCAGACCCCATGTAGCCTCCCATAGTCTGTGCCGATCTAAGCATGCAGCTGAATAGAATAGGGAGGGCTGACTTCCAGGGGTTGGGAACAGGCTGAGCAAGAGCATGGAAGGTGAAACATTCCTTGAAATGAGATGAACAGCTCATTAAGTAACTTGGCTTTGTGATTCAGGGCCATGAACAGCTGACTCCAAGAGGGTGGGGATGGGTCACTAAGATTCTTGGAACATGGGGCAGGGGAGGGGAGGGAGTGTGAGGGAGGTAGCGAGGATTTGACAGAAATTAAATATTCAAAATGCAATGCTTTATGAGCGGGAGATGCAGGTCCTCAGCACCTCCCACGTTAACCCTGTGAGCCTTGATTCCCTCATCTGTAAAATGGGCACAATGGTACTGGCCCCGGGAGCACTGTCATGAGGGCTAAAGAAGACAAATGTGAAGCACAGAGCCTGCTACAGAGCAGGCTATTTGTTTTCCGTCCTATTTCTACTCTCCCCACCCTACCTCCTGGCATCAATCAATACACTTAAGTGGCAAAAAAAAAAAAAAAAAAAAAAAGCCTTTGTAGAGACCTTAGCTGACCTTGGCTCCAACATTTATCAGCAATGTCACTTTTGGCAAGTTTCTGTCTCATACCTGAGCCTCTGCTTCCTTGTCACCATTTTGCTGGTGCCACAGGGAGGAGAGCTGTGATGACATTCTCTACCCTGCTCCTTGCCCTGGTACACAGGGAACTCACTCAGTCCCTGCCTGTCCCCTTCTTTCCTCAACATCGCAGCTCACCTAACCCAGCTCCTCAGCCACAGCTGAAGGGACATCGTTCTTGTCTTTCCAAAGACATGGTAAAAGTAGATGGGAGCCTGAAATACCCCAAGCTGGAATTTTAAAAATTAAACTACTTGGATGTGAAAAATGCAGCCATGTTTCCCTGGCTGGATAAAATATTTGATGCTCATTGAATATTCAACAACAACAAAAAATGCTCGCACTCCATGTACTGTCAAAATGTAATGTAATTATAGCCATGTTAAATATCCCCAGCTGTTCTGAGATATTTGAATCTTAAATCAAGCCCGCCTATACACAAATTGGGGTTGCAGCTGGAGATTCACACCAAGTACCATAGAAACATTATGCTGGGGGAAGTTCAGGCAAGAACTTTGGGCAACAGTCTCCAAGCCTGTTTGTTATATCTGGGCTTCACCCAACATTTGAATGAGGACCCCTAACCCGAACTATCAGCAGCATCAGCAAAGAGAGCTATGTTCCTCAACAGCGCCTGTGCAAACTGGCAGGTCATAAGCATCTATCCAAATAGTCTTTTGAATCCATGTGCAGGGAGCATAAAGAGACAGTGTAAAATAAACGGTAATAAAGTGAATAAACACGCGTCTCACTCCAGAGCCTTTGAGGTGCTTCTATAAATCAAATTTCTGCCATAATTTGCTCTGTGAGACTCTGCTGAGAAGCAGAATCAAACCTCATCTGCTTTCCTGAGCAGCAGGTTTAGATTTATGGATGCGAGTTCACAGTGGATGCCCATGCCATTTCAAAGTGGGAAAATAATTTTCGTAGGGAGGGGTTCCAAGAGAAGATTAAACCCGTCACTTTCAGAGATCGGAGTGGCAACGAGTTTTAGATCAGATACGACATTGGAATCAGAAGGGGATGACCAGCATACATATTTTGAAAAAAGATTAGGTTCACAGTAGAAGAAGCAGATCCTGCTGCGATATAAAAGCATCGCCTGTGGGCTGAAGCACAGAAATCTTCAAGGTCTATTTCAAACTTCCCAGTGGCTTTCAATGTGACCTTGAGTAAGTAACTCAGACTCCCTCTCTGATTTTTAGTTTTGGTAATGGTACTAAATGAAGGAAGAAACCCTCGAAGGCCCTGGACTACCCAGAGAAGTGTGGCATGAAAATGACATACAGTTCCTGGTTAGAATGTGACAATATACAGAAGGCCACCAATAACACACTATTCTTCCAAGGCTTGGAAGTCTTTCTTGGAAGAAGTGAGAGGTATCACCTATTGACAATAATGAGAAAAATGATAGTATTATCTGGCATCTATACATCTGTGTTTTTATGTTCAAGAGAGTAGAGATGCTCTTTGTATTTAAACATAACTTTTATGAAGTCTGATTCCTAAAGCCACCTCCTTCTTCTTTCTCTAAGCACCTCCTTTCTAAGTTTCTGGGGTCCAAATTTCCAATCTCACATGAGTGTAAGCATGGACAAAATATCCACATGTTGACTTTTTTGAACCTAACTGCATATTTGTTAGGGATTATTTTATTTTCTTGATTTGAGGGTTGACTCTGATCCAAACCTACCTGGGCCAGGGGGAGTCAAGTATATAGTAGAGAGTGTTTTGGACAACAAACGAGGCTTATATTAGTTTTCTGTTACTGCTATAACTAATTACCACAAACTTAATAGCTTCGAACCACACCAATGTATTAACTTATAGTTCTGTGGGTCAGAAGCTTAAAATTATGGGGTGGGTGAGGCTGCACCCCTGTGGAGGCTCTGGAGGAGAATTTTGCATTGCCTTTCCCAGCTTCCAGAGGCTGCCTGTTTTCCTTGACTTATGGCCCCTTCTATCTTCAGAGCTATCACTGTATTTCCTTCAAATCTTTCTCTCTGTCTTTCTGACCTCTCTTTCTGTGGTTATACCTCCTTCTCTGGCTCTGATCCACCTGCTTCTCTCTTAAGAGAACCTTTGTGATCACATTAAGCCCATTAGATAGTCCAGGAGTATCTCCCCATCTCAAAACCTTTAACTTAACCACAGCTTTTGCCATGTAAGACACTGTACTCACAGGTTCTGGGGATGAGGATGTGGCTATCGTTGAGGGGCCATTATTCAGCCTACCAGATGGCCTTTTATTTTGGGTTGGATTGGCATTCTGGCTAGGCCCATGGCCCCTCTGCAAACCCTCCTTTGGTGTAACGTGAAGGCTGCACCCAGAATAATGATGCCTCTGTCATGCCCATCTTTCTGGGCTCACTGGGGAGACCAGGACTCCTCTGCCAGGCAAGCTTATTCCACGTGCACTTTTACAGGCCCAGTGAATTGGACATGACTGGGAGAGGCCACGAATCCCTTCTTGGCATTCGTGGGACTTCAAGGAGCCCATAGCCTTGCCCCTTCATTGTAGTACATGGAGCAGCAGCATCGTCATCATTTGGGAACTTTTAGAAATGCAAATCTCAGACCTGGTTCCAGTACTGAATCAGAAACTCTGTGGGGGGCCCAGGAAACTAGGCATGCTAAAGCTTGAGAATCAAGAGTCTTGAAGGTTCCCCATTCATCCATGGCCAACTGGAGTGTGCCTGAATAGACCTGCCTGGGAAGTAAGGAGCTCAATATGTGCCTCAGTGACTCTTCTCAACAGTCAGTTTTGGCACTGATTCTTTTTTACACGACACTCAGAAGCCCACTGCTTTTTCCCTGAGAAAATCTAGAGAGCTGGTAAAATCCCTCAAGCTCACACTGACCAAGAACAGAGGAACTAGGGGAAGAAAAGGCATATGGAGGCCTTAGAGGGCTGAACTCAACCCTGGTTATTTTCTGTCCCCATGCCACCTAACCCTCCACAGGTCACTGCCCTCTCCGAAGTTGAGCAGGCAACGGTGTGCAATAAGCATCCTCCACTGTTGTGGGGATAAAATGAGATGGTAATGTACACTATGCCATCAGATTCAGCTACAATAATTGAGGCTCACTGATCATAAATGCAGGTTTGTTTGGCCAAAGCTGCACTGCAGCGTAGGGCAAAGAGCACTGATTCTGGCACCCTGGGATCAGGGTTCCTTTCTGTGACCTTGGGCAAGTTACTGAAGCACCCTGCACCTCAGTTTCCTTATCAGCACCAGAGAGAAAAGAACACCTCCTCTTGTTTTAGGCTGAGATAAACTAATGAATGTAAAGTGCCTGACAGAGAGTAGAAGCTCAATAAATGTGTGTGGAATCTGAGAAAACAATTTACTAAGCAATTCAATAGTATAAACAATGGTGTCAGGGGAGATATTTGACATGCTCAGAAGAACAAACTTCCCCAGGATGTTAGTGGCCTCTATTTGTTTCACCAACAATTCATGTTCCAATTACGAGTGAGTCATCTATCTGTTAGCCCAGGCCTGAGCTAGATCTCATTTTGGCAACAATTCCTTAGCCAGGACTTAAGTTACCAAAGTCCTTAAAGGAATGAAAATGGTTTGTTCAGATTACGGCTGAACTGAAACTTTTTCAAAGCTCTTGAGCAGAGAGATTCTCCTTCACGGTGCTCCTTCCATCTGGCTGTCCTCTGATGGGGTAGGAGGGCACAAGTCATCACTGATCCTGTACTCTCAGGTATGGTCGTTCCTTCTCCGAGCTGCAGGCCTTGGAATCTGTATGATTTTCAGTGACATGGAGTAAAAAAAAAACCAAAACTTTGAGACTTTAAAGACTATGAGGGACATCCTGTGTGGAAGGGTTTATTTTCACCAGCATCTCTAAACATTGCTGTAGAAAAGAAAATTGGCTTTGGAGCTGGGCAGATATTTGGTTGAATCCTGACACTGCTGCCCACAAGCTGTAACTTTGTACCCTTCTGCGTTTTGCTTTCCTAGTCTGTAAAATGGGTTCCATAACATTCATTCGATTAGAGTGAACTTTACGTAACTATGTCCTATACTAATTCCTTGATATAACTAAATCCTAGGCTGTCGCATGCCTGGCCCCACTCCCTGTGTGATGGGCAGCTCCCTGTAGACCTAGTCACCCTGATGAAGGACACTGACCTCTGCAGGCCTATTTACCAGAAACAGTGGATTTACGGTCATCTCTGTGGCCCAACACTTGGCACACAATAGGCGCTTAATGTGCGCTGGTTGATTGAATCTCTGAGAAGCTGATCCAAGCAAATCGCTTGTGAGAATCAAAGTGACTGATGCATGAAACAAATGGCCTGCTTATTCCTCCAGCCCTTCTCAATTGGGCAGACATCTGATTGATGCCTTCATGACTGGCCACAGTGGCCCCCAAATAGCCACTATCAGCAATAGTCTGACATTGGTCAATTTGGTTATCTGCAGACCTGAGCTGAATTTATATTTGATTCCCTAAACTAATTTCCCCAAAGTCAAATAACCAGGCTAGTCTTTCCATGTTCCTTATATAAATGTCCATTTAATCACCATCGCGTCTCTAGAACGTCAATAACTTGAACATTTCCCCCTTAATCGCTATGTTAGTTCTGCAAAGCAAAGAAATGGTTGGCCGAAGCTCAGGACACCTGCAGTGGTTAAGCCCTATCCCCTTGACTGCTCACTGGGACTGGGAACTTCTTAGCCAAATCTCACTGGTCATTTAGTTCATGCCCTCATTCAACAGAGGAGGACGCGGAGGCCAAAGTCCCACGGCTAGTCAGGGAAAAGCTGGGGCTGGATTGGTCTTCCCAGCACACTCCCCGCCCCCCACCCACGCTGCTCCTTCGGCACCCCACTGCGCAGCTGTGCTTCCAGCAAAACACACCTATGCCAGCACGAGGGCTTGGGTTCGAATTCCAGCTTTGTTGCCTGCTGGCTCTGTGACTATGGGCAGACTGTAGTCTGTTCCTGAACTGCAGTTCTTCCACTTGTAAAATGTGGATGGTCACGCAACTTTTTATGGTTACTGTGAGAATTGACATAGCACGAAACATGCCCAGCTCCGGTCTGGCATATCACAGCCGGTCAGTGCTATATGCGGTCGTCCTTTTCACAAAATGCTCACTGCAAGTAATAATAATGGAAATAGCTCACATTTATTGAGTCCTTACTTGGTGCCAGAAACTGCTCTAAGCACTTGTCATGTATTAGCTTGTTTATTCCTCTTTCTCTAAAGGCAAAAGTTCTTTTTTGCCTCCCTAAAGACATCTATGCTTACAACTACTAGACTGCCTGGCCTAGCACCATTTCAACAGAATTTGCTGATTTTAAACAATATGTTGCTGAAATAATTTCTTGTTTTCTGTCACTGGCTTGTACTAGCCAGCTTGCTTGCTGTGACAAAGGATGATGAAACCAAGCATGGTTTCCTTTGCCTTTCATTTATGACTAATCCAACTCTGGACTCACGGTTGACCCCTGCAAATGGGAATAAAAAATGGGGAAAGGTATGGGGAAAAGTGGCCCCTGATGGCATCAGGAATGGGGGTGGCAGCTGGGGGACTGGGACATAGATGAGGTCTCCGTGGTCTCCCTCCATAGTGTAACAGCAGTATGAAAAAAGTCAGAGGTCTTTCCGCAAAGTTTAAAAACTCAGTTTGGCCTCGAGGTGTCCATCATATGATTGCATTATCATCCCTCAATTCCACCCCGCTCAGAACATCCAGCCCTCCCGCCATCTACCCTGAACTACTCTTGTGTTTAATCTCATTTCATGCCCCTGTATTTACTTGCACATGCTGTCCCCTCTCCCTGAAATCCTCTACCTTGGAACCACTATTAATCTTTCAAGACTCACGTCAGGTGTCACCTCCTCCAAGAAGCCATCAGAGTGCCCCAGTCAGAACTGGGTATTCCTCTGAGCCCACACGGCACCTCTGCACTCCTGGCATCTGTTCACATATCTCTACTCAACAATACTGCAAGTTCATGGAGAACACACACCAAGCCTTATTGAATTTTATATCCTCAGTAGCCAGGAGAGAGCCTAACGTATAGTTGACACTCAATAGATACTGAGTGATTGAGTGCCCGAACTGGAAAATGAGCATATCCATACACAGGTAAGTGGTCATGCTAAGATAGGATAATAATTAATAACTGCTACCACTAGGTACAAAGACTGTGTTGATCCCTTTCTCCAAACTATAACAATAGTATTTGAGTATCCAGAACCTACTGCTGTCCAGGCATGGGCCAGTCACTGCATACATGTTATCTTCATCCCAGCTCTCTGTGGCTGAGAGACCTAAGTGCCTACCCAAGGCTAGGAAGGGGCAGAGCCAAAGTCCTCAGCCAGGTCTGCCTGACACAGTCTCCTGAATCATGCCTCCTCTGAGAGGGGCACTGCTCCTAGCCTTGTTTTCACAGTAGCCCCTGATTGGACTCTGTGTGTTCCTGTTCCCCACCCCACGGTCCCTCTTGGGAGGCCCTAGTGGCCAGAGAGATTGGCCTCACAGTTCTCCATCCTGCCCAATTATTGGGAAGGCTGCTTACTTTTGCCCCCAGGAAAAATGGGCAGGGCCAGAGTGTGCAGAGCCTGAGGTCCACAGCTGATGCTCAGGAAACAACATGGGCATTCAGAAGGGAGCTGTTTGTATGAGGGCTGAGTGATTAACCTTTGCATTGCTGAAACACACAAACATGAGCTACTATGAAAGCCATCCTAAGTGGGCCTGGACAATAAAACCCAGTGATGCCCCTCTACAATACTCTTCTCTCCCTTTTGACTTTATTTCTAGACCTTGAGTCTAACTGAATGGAGAGAGACTTTGGGGACAGCCAGCACAGTCCCCTAAGTGTATCTCCTGAAGCTCATTCCTCATGTGTTACACTAGTCCCCTTAGGGCTTGGGAGACTGGCATCTGGGGAGCATTTGGAATCCTGCTCCCCATTCTTCCCCCTTGTCCCAAAAAGAAATAAATACTTCAAAATTGTTTGGGCACTTGCTCATTAGAAATGCACTCCACTGGAGTTCCTGTAGAACAGGTTCCCAAGCCTTGGGCTGTGGACCAGTACCTGTCCCTAGCCTGTCAGGAACTGGGCTGCACAGCAGGAGGTGAGCAGTGGGTGAGCCAGTGAAGCTTTATATATATATATATAAAGCTTTATATATAATATATATATTTAATTAACTTTATTGGGGTAACATTGGTTAATACAATTATATAATTTTCAGGTGTACATAATTTGACATCTGTATATTCTATTGTGTTTTTACCACTCAAAGTCCAGCTTCCTTCAGCTACCATATATTTGATCCCCTTTACCCACTTCATCCTCCCTCTGCCCCCTGTATTTGACCTCCTTTACAGCGTCTACCTCCCCCATCCTCACCAACCCCCTACCCTCTGGTAACAACTAGTCTATAGTCCATGCTTCATCTCTTTTTGCAGCCGCTCCCCAGCACTAGCATCACTGCCTCAGCTCCACCTCAGATCATCAGGCATTAAATCCTCATAGGAGTACTAGTCCCTGGTGCCAAAAAGGTTGGAGTCTGCCACTGTAGAACACCAAGAATCTTGGAGTGAGTGACCCAAGACAACAATAAGTCTTGTGGGTACCTGGTGAAGGTATTCATTCCCTAGACCTTTCCTAAACACTTAGTATTAGACTCTGTGCTGGATGCTGGAGACTGCAGGGAAATCAGACATGATTCCTGCCCAGGTTTTGAGGGAGTAAGAGACACAGATCACGAGGTGCAATGACATGCACACATGTGAGGACTAACACCTAAGCAGGGTAGTAGAAAGAGAAGAGGTGGAAGGCATCCATTGTTTGGTGATGAGGGGAGGCTTGTGGGGTTCATCAGGAAAGACTCCAAAGCAGAAGAAACCCCAGGGCTGGGTGTTGAAGGATAAGTAGGTGTCCCCGTGCTGACAAAACAGCAGGAGTGGGGGCCCCTATAGTAGCAGAGGAAGGCGGAGAGGCTTGAGGAGAGCAGTCCAGCTGTTGTAGCTGTTCTGCAGGGCTTGAGTATGTGGTATGAGACAGTTGTGGCAAGAGAGAAGGCAGGGCCCAGGTGCAAGGCCCAAGGAACTGAAGCTCTTCCTGAGGACAGGTGAGACACTGAAGGGTTTAAGAAGCAGGCTGGCATATTCAGAGTGGAGCTTTAGAAAGACAATTCTGGCTATAGTACAGAAGTATAGTGCTGAATCAGAGGCCAAAGGCCAGTTACAAGGCTAGTGTCATTTAAAGGCAACATTTTTATGGGGACCCAGTACAGTTTTAAGAGCCTCCCCTGTTGATTACACACACACACACACACATACACACATCTATATACACACACACACACAACTAATATGGTGTATATACTATTGTTACTTCCACTAGATGGAGTAGTAAACTGAAGAACAGAGAGATTAAGTCACTTGTTCAAGGACACACAGTAAGGAGTAGTCTCAGCAGAACCATCAGTACAGCTTAAGCATTCATGCTCCAACCACTACAGTATGATGCCACTCCACCAAAGATGACAAAGGCTTGAGACAGGGTCTCATGGTTAGATGAAAGTATTCCTGATGGGTCCATTCTGTATTTGGGGCACCTGTGAAATAGCTTCTGGCTTACACAGCTAGAGAGATACAGCCTTTAATTCTGAGGTCCTTGGGGGTGGGGGAACACAAACAAACAAACAAACAAACAAACAAACTATCAAACAAAACTACAGTATGAAATGTTAAGGGGCTGGAAACTCCCATAAGGCCATGATATGAAGCCACTAGGGGTCACCTGAGTGCCTAGGAACACATATCTTTGGGGAATGGAGGTAATCTTTTGTTTGGGTGTGTGTGTGCCTACAAATTCCTTAGACACAGGAAGGCAGGGTACAGGGAGGGAAGAGGAGAGTGTGCCCAGTGGGAAGGACCCTGCTTTCCTTAACTCATAGCCATACCTGCTGGGAAGGCTGAGGTCAGGTGGTTCCTGAAGGTACTGTGTGCTTGCAGGCAGATGTGACTTAGTCCCAGGTAACATGTGGCCACAGCCATGGCTGCCTGGACTCCTGGGCCAATTCCACTTCTACTTTCCATGCTTCTAGGGAGAATAGGATTTGGTAGGGGTAAGGGAGGGCAAGAATCTTACCCAGGGGTCCTCTTATAGAAGACAGGCCCAGAGTTCGAGAATAAGGTTACATGTGGCTTTCGTACAATGCATTTGATAGTATGCAAAGGTGGACTTTGAACTTCCTGGCTCTGAGCTCTGGACAGTGTTTTAGAGCCTCATTTTCCTAATCTTTAAAATGGGAATAAAACTCATTGCTAATAGTGTTGTGGTGAATGTCTGAAGTGAATATTGGCTGTTAGCATGCAATTCTGCACATTTTGTAAAGCTGTCATCAGATGTGCAGAACTGTATTTGGTAGGCTGAGTTGTATAACTTGGAGCTGGAGCTGCAGATACTTGACTGCAGTATTGGACTTCGGTCTCACTCAAGGGGCTGCTAATCAGTCAGACAAAAAGCAATAAACAAAAAAGGCATCATTACCCTCATTGTCATCTTTGTGGAACTCAGAATTGTGTTTATAAAGTCCAGAGAAAAATCACTTAAAAGCAAATGGTCACGCATCTCCTGCTTGCTAAGGTAGGGCAGCCAACAGATAGATATTCTTTAAAGACAAACTGGAAAGCCCAGAAAACAAGGGATGTTTTGGGAGTGGATAATTCAGGGATACTTTACGAACAGGCTTAAAGCAAAACAAGGAGGGTAAGATTAAGCCAGGGTAAGACTGAAGCTAGATAAACACAAGCTCAATCAGCCAATCAGAGGCCTGGCCTGATGTGCCAGCACCTGTTGGAACCATGACATTTCTTTACCATCCCAGAAAAAGCTTTGATACAGATGAAACTGCCAGGAATGATGCATAAAGGCTGGTAAAATCACCATTAGAGCACTACAAATAAATTTACACACTAACTTTCCCTGCACTAGTGGAAAAGCCAAAACTCACCTAATGGGCATTTACACACAAATGGCTGAACAGGCTAGCGCCATGTTGGGGCTTGGCACCAGAACTTCTCCTAGGCAGATCGCACAAGGCAGATACCTTCTGTCTGACAGCTGCGTTATCCAGACCCACAGCGTGGGGGAACCAGCACAGCAAATGGCTTACAAACCCTGAGCACAGCTTCTCCTGGGCCCGGCTGTTCGCATTAATATCTCTGCCTTGCTGCTTTCCCCACTGCAGAGTGTTGGTTCCTCTAGACCGGAAGACCTATACTCCTAGTGGGGGCAAGGACTCTGCTGACACCTACCACTGCTCAATTGCCCTGGATGCTTAAGACACAAAGACTTTTAAAAAGTCGCAGAAGAGGCTGCTCCTTCCCGCACCAAACTAGCTACAGGTTCAATGTTAATTAACATCCTGAGCGTTTCCTCCACAGTCCCCCTAGAATGGAAGGATCTTGAAACTCTGAAGCCAAAGACGCTCAGATAAAGTCTTCAGCTTGTTTAGGGTCTCTGCGTGCCTCTCCTGATGGCCCAATTTTAAAGAGCTTCCTACTGCTCTTCCCAAACACAACAAGCTCACACTTAAGACATGCTTCTCTCTCTTCCCATTCCTTCAATCCAGATACAAGACAGCTTTCTGGAGTTCTGTGGCCCTGGAGGGTGAGGCTGGGGAGAAGTTGGGCTAGAATTCCCAGAAGGGACCATAAGGAGCAGAGCTGAGGGCTTGGGAGCTGACACCGGAAGGAGAGAGGCTGGGATACAAGGGCAAGGCAACTCCTTCTACAGTTGTGTTCAACTTCCCACAACATGGAGATGCAGACTCAGGGGACCCAAGAGTGGGTTCTGCTTTGGCATCACAGAATGATGCCACCGCAAGGGGCCTGGTGTCCAGTCCCCTCGGGAACAGGGGAGGTCCTGACTCTGGAGAATGGGAGAGCTGAGGGAATGGGTTCGCGCGGTGGGCAACTCACGGAGGAGAAGTTGTGCGGGCCGCAGAGCTCGCCGCGGTACTTGCAGGAGAGCAGCATGTCCTCGAGCTGGTGTCCCAGGCGGTCCATGAAGGCAGCGCTGATGCCCTCGAAGTGGCGCGGCGGCAGGAAGAGGCGGAAGTCCGCCAGCTTGCGGAACCACTGGCGACGCGGCTCGTCGCCCCTCAGCAGCTCGCTGACCAGCGGGCGCGCGGTGCGGTTGGGCAGCAGCAGCCCGAGCCAGTGGCCGGCGTAGTAGAGGTCTCCCTTGGAGAGGCGCGGGAAGCGCAGCGGGTTGTTGTTGCACACGGTGACAGCCGGGAAGGGCAGCTGGCGACTCCACTCGCGGTGCACCCGCGTGTGCGACGGGAAGCTGAGCCAGTAGAGCAGGCGGTTCGAGGACCAGGACAGCAATAAGCCGAGGGACGTGCAGAAAGCCAGCACCCACAGTGCCCGCCGCTGGAAGGAGCCCCCAGCCGCCGTGCGCCCGGCGCACATGTGCCGCAGCCCGTGCAGTTTAGCGCGGCTCAGCGACGGCCGCCCCCTGCGGGCGACCCCTGGCCCCTGCAGCGCCCGCTCCCGCGCGCCGCCCCTGCTATCCACGGGCTGCCCGGCCGCCGCCACCGCCGCCGGCTCCTCGCGGGCCATGCGGGAGCGTCCCGGGCCGGCGAGCGCGGCCGCGGGCAGCCCGGCTCCGCCGCTCCGGCTCATTCATTCAGCCCGCAGCTGGCGGCAGCGGCGGCCCCGGCCGGGCGGAGCCGCCATGGGAGTCCGCAGCAGCAGTGGAAGCAGCAGCAGTAAACGCGCGCGGCCCGCGCCAGGGAAGCGTGCGCCCGAAAGGAGCTCCGGCGGCGCGGCATGCCCTCCCGGCGCAGCCGCTGCCGCCTCCGCGGGCGCCCGCCCGGGACTGAGTGCCGCCTCGGCCCGCCGCCCCTGGCACTGGCCTCTCCCCAACGCCTCTCAGGAGCTCCCGGCCCCTAGTCTTCCTGAAGGATGCCAGAAGCCGGCCACTACCTCTGGAGGGGCCCCGCCAGGCGCCGCGTCTGTAGTCCCTGGGCGCTGCGCCCGCCTCGCCTCCCCTCGTCCTGGACCTTGGGGGACCCGGAGCTGAGTCCCCCCCTGCTCCGCCTAACCCCAGCTTTTACGCTGGTCTTGGGAGAGCAGCCACTCGGCCACCATGACTGATTTGGACATCCTTAAGGACCCTACTAGCCCGGCCCGTAGCCCAGCGGCGCTGGGACACTGGAGAGAAGTCGCCAGGGAACGAGCGCCCCCAGAGGTGCACCACGGCCTCTGGCTCGGCGGGTGGAGTGGGTGTGTACTGGGGTGAGTGGTCGCTCTGCTGACGCTGCCCTCTTTCCCTACCTTCGAGGACCCTTCTCACTGCTCCTCCGGCTGCTCTCGGCGGAGACCAGCTAAACCTCCCCCAAGTCCCGCGACCGAGCCCTGTGTTTCGATGTGCCCGCTCTCGCCTGGAGCTGGGAGTGCTCTCAGGGCGTCCTGCCAGAGGCTGCTGGCAACTGGGCGCCTTCGAGGAGGCTGACCAGAGGGAAGTGTCGCTTCTTCACCCGTCTCTCCAGGATGCCTCGAGTCCCCAGAAAGCTCGGCTCGCTGTCCTCTGCCTCTTCCTTTCCCTGCCCCGGCGGTACCAGGAGCTGGGGACTGTGGAGCCCCAGCCTCTACCTCTCCGGGATGACACGAACTCGCTGCTCCGCTCCTTTCTCCTCTGGAGACTCCAACGCCGCGGTGGCGGCGGCTCCGGCTGCACTCCTCTCTCGGTCGCCTGGCTTCTTCCGGCCCCGGGAGAACTTGGGCAGCGGCCACGCGACGCTGGCGCTGCTGGGCTTCGAGCACCTGCTCCTCAGCTCGCGGGCCCGGAGGCTCCCGGCAGGCGGGGCGGCGGCGGTGGCGAGCGCTGTGCGCTCCTGGAAACGCGGTGCTGACGCGCCCCGGCTCCTCCTCGCTGCATTTTAATTCCTGGCCACTGTGGCCGCTGCACACCGAGCGGGAAGCCTCTTGCTGGAGTCGACCAGATGGGAGATACACTGCACAGATGTGTGTGTGTGTGTGGGGGGGGGGGCGCGGGAGGGTTGCAGGCTGGTGGGAGAGATGTGGAGTAGAAACACTGTGTTTAGTAGGGCCATCTGCAGACAAGTTTGAGAGCCCTTCAGACTGTGTGAGATAGGCTGCAGAGTCAGCCACTGGGTAGTAGGGGCATTTGAACAAGTGTGGGAATGGGGTATCATGCACCGACTGTTGATAGAATGTGCCTGTGCAAATGGGTATTTCTGTGTATCTCTTTAGTGAGCTTATTTACAGATACTGTACTCTGGCTATTTGAGTGTGTGTGGTGTGTGTAAGTGTCTGATAGTGTGTAAGTTCTGTGCGTGTATTTAGTGGGTGGTGGGTACAAATGTGTGTCAAGTTGATGTGTGGATGGATATCAAGATTTCTGGATAGGGTGTGTGGTTGGTGTGTTTTGCAAGTTGTGTGTGTGTGTGTGTGTGTGTGTGTGTGGTGTAGATGAGTATGTGTGCTGAGGTGCTGCTTGCAGTACCTGGGCCTCTGACAGGTTGGACTCAGTTGCATAGCCTGCCACTTGAGCAGTCAGCCCAGCACAGCTGTCCTAGGAGGGCGGGAGAATGGAGTGTGACTTCCATGAATAGGAGACTCCATCTCTGTCATTCGCACAGCCAGGATCCTACAGTCAGTTGGCTAATGATGTTACCCTTCCCTCCTGGACAGGCACAGGTCCTTCCACTGACCCTGGGCACTTTTGTACACTTTCATTTAGCCTTTTCTTTTTCTCCCTTGGTGTGTTTGGGAGGATGGATGAAGTTTGTAGTGTACTGCTAGCTCCATTTTGCAAGTGAGACTAGGGAGGCCAAGAACTTGCCCAAGGTCATACAGCTAGTAAGTGGTGGATGGGAATTCTGCACCCAGGTCTCGAAGTTCCTGTTCTTTCACTGCACCACAGGATTTCACTGTTTGAACTCTCTGAGCAAGGTATTTTGAGAGCAGGGCTGGAATCTTGCTCCTATAGCTGCCTGGCAGTGTGTGTTGCACAGGTTTCTACCCATACTTCCCAAATAATTGACTCACTGAGCCCTCACTGGGACAGGTAACACTTCTAGTCCTAGTACTGCATGAAATAAGAGTTTTTTAGACATTTTCCAGAGAGTAGATATTGTCATGGGTCAGGTGGGAGTAAAGACAGTGTGAAGGGATCCTGAAGGTAGGAGGGCACTAGTGAAGTTGAAGAATTGGGCCTGGAAAGGAAATTCACCCACTTTGTGATGACTTACTAGAGGCAGTCTGGGAATATCTGTTTAATGAGCACCAGGTGTCTGAGAAGTGGTGGGGTGTGATTTCCCTCCTCACTGACCTGGAAGACATCCTGTCAGCATGGCAAATCCTTGTATCTGGTCTCTGGAGAAGAGAACATCTGAGGTGTACACATCTCCACATCAGCACTCACTCATACACATACATATATACACACCAAAATGTGTAAATACAACACACATGCACACTACACACACATAGCCCTAGAGTCCCTTCTCATTCACCTGGGGAAGAAGCCATTGAAGCTGAGCTTTGCTGAAATTCTGCTTTGGTTTCAGTTCCTTGAAGGTGTCTGTTGTTGGTTTGGAGGGGCATATTTCTGAATCTGACAGTTTTTATGAGATCCCTAACAAAGGCTCACACACCAGTGCTCCCAGCCTGGTCCCAGTGTGTGTGTGTGTGTGTGGAGGGGAGGTTCCACAGTGACACACATCCCAGCCAAAATGGGGCAACCTTGTGAGCTCAGTGCAGTTACTGATGAAACAGCCAGGGCAAGCATGTGACATCTTCCAGCATCACAACTGGGGTGGCACGAAGGTCTGTCTTATAGAAAACTTTAGGCTTTTTTTTTTTTCCTGGCAGTTTCTCCCTTAAAATGTACACATACTTCTTTGGTTGTGCAAGTATCTTCTCTGCCATGGGTTTTTCTGTTAATTCTCTGGACGGTGTGCTTCTCCAGAGAGAGAAATATTCTATATAGACTCCAGGGCACAGAAATCCAGAGGTAGGCACAAGGACAGCTAGTGACTGCAAGCAACAGTCTCTTTATGGCACATGTATGGCAGTGTGTTTTCTATGCTGCCTGAAATACCAACCACCTCCTCCCCAGACAATACTTTGACGAGCTTGGTGAAGTTCTATTCTTTTTTCAAATCCCAGCTTAGGCACTGCATCCTAAGTAATTGACTTGATACCTCCATCATAGCCCCTGTTGCAGCACCTTGTCATTGCTTGTGTCCAGGCTTTTCTTCTGGACATGAGCCCTTTGAAGACAGAGACTACTTCTTATTCATATTTGTGTCCTTACCACTTAGCACAGTGCCCTGGCACATTGATTAAACACATTGAGACAAAGGAAGAGGGGAAAGGAACTAAGATTGCTTGACTGTCTCTATATGCCAGGAACCAGGCACATAAACATATTTTATTTAATTTCTCACTCTAACCCTGCAGGGAGGTATTTTTTTGCCCTCTCTTTTACAGTTGTTGAACCAAGAGCTTGGAAAGCAGGAATTGAACTTAGTTCTAACGCATTACAAAGTCCAAGATTTTCCCTCTCCACCATTTGTCTTTCAATCATATGATGCATAACAATAACAATAATAAATGCAGAACTTTCTAAGTACTGGGGCCTGTCCTAAGTAACTTACAATTAAAACAAGTGTCTTAAATGTTTTAAGTGTTTAATCCTCACAATAATCCTATGAGATAAATATTATTATTTTCTCTCTTTTGAAAAGGAGAATTCTTACCACAGAGAGGTTGAGTTACTCACTCCAAGCCACACAGCTCCTAAGCAGGAGAGCAGCCTTTGAATTCAGGTAATGTGGCTCCATGCCCCTGTGCTCTCAAGCCCTACGCCATACCATCTCTGCCTGCAGAGCTGCACTGATACAACAACAGCTCATGTGAATTAGCTTTTCCATCCTGGCAGACTCACTTGGCCAGAAAAACAAATTCATGAGGCAGTACATGAGCTGACCCACATAACCTATCCACCAAGAAATTAGAATTTAGCATTGTGATTTCCCAATAATAAGCTTTTAAGAAAATCTCTTTTTTTGTTTATCTTTGAAACATCTGTTGCTCCACACCTGGCATCCTGGCATTCTGTGTGGTGTTTGTGTGCAGTAGCAGAAGGGTCGGCTAGCCAGCCCACATTCTGCCATGTGACCACCACCATTAATTATAAGCTTTTCTCCCATGAAATTACTTCATTGTGAGGGAAAGGTCCACTTAAGACAATGTGATTTTTTTTTTTATAATCCAATTTTAGGAGCTGACACTTTTGTTGGCTAGATAGTGCTTCACTGAAGGTCCCAATGATCTTGTTTATCTCAAGCCTACTACTCAGGGACTGGAAAGTGTCTGAGGAACCATCTAACCCTGCTCCTGACTTAGTATAAAAAATTCTATACATCCCTTCAATGACAGTCCACTGGTGACCCACCTATTCTGAAACACCTGGCAGTGTTTACAGCTTCTTCTTTTCATCAAATTGAAACATGTCTCCTTTTGAATTTCTTCCGATTCTTCTAATTTATCCCTGGATAGCCATACAAAATAAGTTTGATCTTCCTTTCATATGAGAACCCTTCAAAATACTTTATGGAATCAGAGTACTTCAATGCTGAAAGGGGCTCTAGTGGTCTACCTACCTATCTAGCAAAGCCGTATGATAGTTTTTTCTTCTCCAGGCTAAATGTCACTAGTTCCTTCAATTTTTCTTCTGTACGTTCTGCTCTTGGGATGGGATCTTGGTTGTCAACATCCTTAAAATGTGACCCTCCAGCTCTACAGAGGGTGAGCCCACCAAGCCCTTTATTCTTAACCTGGTCTTTGCAGGCCCTGAGCTCCCTCCTGATGGTCATAGGTTCTTATTTGTCCTCTCACCTCCGGGATTTAGTGGAAGTAGTGGGTGGGGAGAAGGGACACTAAGCGATGGATTCTTGGTGTCCCAGCTGGGGGTACATTTTTTTAGGACTCTGCTGATCCTGGTGATGAGTCAACACTATTTTTAGTATTAGAGTTCATTGGTATGATGGGGCAGGCAGGCTTTTGGGGTCTGCCTATGAATCTCATTCTCCTTTCTCTTCGTCTTTCTTTTTCCATCTCTGTATTACTTGTGGATCTCTTTCACTCTGTCTCCCTCTTTCTTCTTTCCCTCCCCTTTCTCTTCTCCATAACCTTTTCTTGAAGCCTATCTGTCCTCTGACACCATCTTATCATCTCATGCTGTTGGTGGCCTCTGGAGTTATGGAGCTGGCTGCAGTGTCACAGGACCTGAGCAAATGTCCAGTTGTCATGATAAAGATTCTTGTGTTGATGAAAGAAAGTGAGGAAGATGTCTCCACTGTAAATTTAGCTCATTGCACACTTATTTTTCCCACCCTTTGCATCTACTCACAATGAGGCTGACACTGGAGCTGCTGTTCCATCCCACCTTCTCACGTGCTTTGGTGTTTCCACTGCTTTTCCTCTCACTCTGTGGCTTTCTTCTATTACACTTGGCCTCATCCAGCTCTCTCCTCTAGGCTCCTTCTTAGACTCACCTTTTTTTTAATTTTGTTTTTTTTGTCTTTTTGGTTATTCCCATTTTACTTGAGTTCAAGCTCTCAGCTGCTTATCCTTCACCACCATTAAATCTGAGAGATAAAAGGAAAATGGAGGCCCACAACCCTCAGGGGCACAAAAATCAGGTCCAGGGTAGAGGGCAGGCAGGTTTACTAGCCCCAAGGCTGGAGGGAGCTCTGCTGGAGGGAGCTCTGCTGAAGCTCCACATCCAAAGGCAAATTCAGAGAGGCTGGAGCTGGAGATGAGATCTAATTTAACCCTTTCATTGCCAGGGGAGGAAGCAGAGATCCAGAGAGGGGAGAGGCTGGCTCTAAATGATGCAGATTGATACTGGGTACCACAGAACCAGAACCCAAATTCTAACTCTGCTTCATTCTCTGCTCAGCCTATGAAATAATTTTAAAAAAATCCATTTTGAAATCAGTAATGGTTCAAAAAGAACAGAAGAGTAAAGAGTCTAGCAAAAAGTATCTTTACCCCTTTTCCTCCCCTGGGCACTCATTTTTTCCTTCCTGAAGGCAACTCATGCTATCAATTTGTTGCATAATCTATTAATGATCCTTTATTAATATATATGTGTGTATAGTCTCCATATGTCCCTTTTCTTACATAAATAGTTGCATTCCGTGAATACCATTTACTAGAGTAATTGTATTTCATGTTCTTCACACCTTTCCCCTTGTATTTTCAGCTATTTTATGGCTGCCTTCCTCTGGCACCTCATTCCAACTTCTGTTATTTTCCTCAACTTCTCATTTCACATTGTCCTGCTTTTCCATCCAAAAGGACAGTGAGTACTATGACAAGGTGGTACACAGAGCTTGGTATTTTATTATCAGATTTTTTGTTAACTCTTTGCTAGATACACTGATGGATGGAAGCTCTCATGTGGATAATCTCAAACAGCAGGTAATGCAAAGGTATGTTCTCTTTTGCCTCTGAGGAGTATTACTTGACACATTTGCATAAGATTTAATTTCTGGTCATATATTTTCAGGCTGATTATAACACACACACACACACACACACACACACACACACACACACACACACACTTGAGCTTTCTGAGCACACAGCTCTTGGTTTGGGAAGGTCCAAACATGCATTGGTTGGCAGAGAGAGAGCTAGTTTGGGATTCAGGAGTTTCTGTGACTAATATATCAAGAGGATAAAACTACTAAGAAGAGAACCAGAGGGTGACAGTGCCACAAGTGATCTTTATGAGGATATAACTAAACTTAGGAGAGGAAATAGATACACACAGTTTAGTGACTTAATCCCTGGTCACTGGGAAGTTGATCCGATGATGGTACTGATGATAATGGTGATGGTAATGATGGAAGTGATATTGGTGATAATGATATTCAATAACTGACATTGAGCACTAACTATATGCCAGGCACTGTATTCAATGAACATGCATTAACCCATTTAATCCCCCCCCCACAGCAACTCTAACAGGATATGTACCACCATTATAGCTCTTCTACACAGGAGGAAACTGAGGCAGAGATTGGATAAGTAACTTGTCTGTTAAGTTGGCTGGATTCAAACCCAGCAACAGAAAGCATATTTTGGTTCTAGAATATAGGGCCTTTATGAAGTTGGTTGTAATTAGTTGAAAGTAATGACTGTTGCTGACATTTATCGGGTACCTAGACTATGTCATGCACTGTCCTTAGCATTAGGAACACAGCATCTACTCAGCTGTGGCCTCTGCCTTAGCTGACAGTCCAGTGGGGGACCTGGGTAAAAAAAAAAAGATAATTTTAATAATGCATGATAAATGTTATTCCAGAGATAAGCACAGAATGTTGAAAGGGTCCAGAAGAGGGCTCTCCCCTCTATTGGTCGGAGAGCTGTCACCACATACATTCTTTGTTTTCCTCAGAATTTCTCCATTCATTTTCATTTTCTTGCCCCAGCTCATGGAGAACTACGTTGCCTCTCCCAGGAGGTCCAGCTTTTGAGGCTAGATCTGAGGCTAAGGCAACACCAGCACAGCCCCATGGTGAGGATGACTTCATACTCTTTGTCCACAATGTCCCCATCCATGTCTTCTGCCTGAGGTGGGTTCTGTATCCCTGATGATGTCATATTGACATTTACTTTCTAGATTCAGACCACCTCAATAATGAATCTCTCTTCCTTCCCTCAGTAGAGCTTTTCCTATTTCTGACTTAGCCTGGGTCTAAGCTTGAATAACTGGGTCTTGGTTGTAACTTGGGCTATAAAGTTAGCAGAGAAATGGAGCTTTGCACACTTTTCTACCCAATTTCCTCTCCTATATACATAACAAAATTCTCATTAAAATAGTTAAGCGCAATAACTTTCTCCAGCACTTACCATCCACTTATATAATAAAAATGCATTAGTTAAAATAGGATTTAATGCAATATATAACCCCAGATACAATTAGACATTTTATTCCTTGACTGTCCCCTTAACTGTTTTCAGTCATGACTTAATCTTGCCCTGACTCTCATTAATTAACTAGCCCTGAATCTCTCTGGCAGACAAATCTTCTGCAGTGACTCAGATTTAAGACCAGGTTGATTTGTCAGATGCTTCCATTCTGGCTGCTCTTCCTCCTAGCCACAGCTTTCCTTGGTCTCAGCCACTAGAGGTTGGTTAATTCTCTTTCTCTTATAAACGATGTGGCCAAAATCATTGCCACAGGTTTCTCTGCTCCTAGTTTATCTTGCCTGTCCACCAAAGGGAGGAGCAGGAAGGGAGGGATTTAGTACACTCTTTTGCAGTGGTGTGGGCCTCTGTGACTATCCAAACAGAAGACAGGAAGTGGAGAGTAGTATAGGGGAGGTAGAACAGGGAGGGGAAAAGAAGAGGTGGGGAGTTAGTGACAGGGGAAGAGAGAAGAGGACAATAACACAGAATATCAATCATGTATACCTACAATGTACTATGTATACCATCTAATAATTCTTCACAGCAACTGTCCCAGCTGTGTAATATTATCCCCATTTTATAGATGGAGACCTAGAAACTTTCTCCAACCTTCTGCTTCCTGTTGCTGGTTTAAACATAGCTTAAACCAGAGTAACAGCCATAAATCACATAATGCAACCATTCACCGAGCTAGACATCAGGCACTGAGTTAAGCTTCATTTTCTAAATGAAGGGAATGAGACTCAGAGAGTTAAAGTTACTTGCCTAGAGGTGAAGTTGCATACACAGGGTATGTCACACAGTAGCAGAGCCAGGATTCCAACCCAGGTCTGACTCTAACGTTCTGGTACTTATTAGAAAGGTAGGAAATTGCGAGTTCAGAAAGAGATAAGACAAAGTGGGTGACAGCATAATTCAGAGTTTTGCAAAAACCTTTGAGGAGATGAAGGAAGTGAAAACAGAAGCTAGATTCTCAGTATATGCTGTGCATCTGGAGCTATGTTCTTCCCAGCTTTGGTGTGAGCCATCATGAGCAGAGCTAAAAATATATATGCCCAGTGGTTTGGAAGAGGTTTAGGGATGTACCCATGGATATAAGTGCCAGGCTGGACCAAATAAGTTAGAGAAGGCCACACAAATTATTTCCTCTCTTACTAAGAGCCATCACATGACCACAAAGTGGGAACTCACTTTTACAAACCACAGCTTTCAAACTGTCTTTCTCTGTGTCCCTCCTTCCTCCCCTCCCTCCTTCCCCTTCTTTCCTTCCTTCCTTCCTTCCTTCCTTCCTTCCTTCCTTCCTTCCTTCCTTCCTTCCTTCCTTCCTTCCTTCCTTCCCTCTTTCTTTCTTTCCTTCCCAATTTCCTTCCTTCCTTCTTTCCTTCCTTCCTTCTTTCCTTCCTTTCTTCCTGTTCTCTGCCTTGCTTTCTCCTTTCTAATCAGTATTTATTTAGCCCAACTGTACTTAAGCCAACTCATTCAATATTTCTCAGCAGCCTACAGCACTAATAACAACATTAGATTTGAAAGTTTTCTGAAAGTGTTTGGAGTTATAAAGGCAAATTCATAAGCTTGATGTGTAACAAGAGCATAAAAACACTTCATACCCTTTGAGCTTATAATCTCATACCCTAGTAGATTCCCTGAGGAAATAACCCCAAAACAAACAAACAAAAAAGTACAAAAGTATGCACAATAAGGCTTTTCATGATAGAGAGAAAAAAAAATACAGTTCACATGTCCAATCTAGGGGAATGGCCAAGCAAATGATGGTGATGGTGATATTATGTCATTGGAAAATGATGTCATTTTAAAGAAAAGAACAGACAAGGATGCCAGAGTGTTGAGTTATATATGAAATAGCACCAAGGAGAGAGATCTGAGCATGAAGGACACACCCAGCCTGCTCACCGCTTTAGAGAAATATATCTTTGGATGTGAACAATGGTCAGAGGAGAGTTAGGAGAGGCAGAATTTACTAATAAATAGGTCATTTTGATAAGGTTACATGTATTTTATATGAACAAACAAAACTCATGAAACTCACCGGAGCCACATTGGAGGCAGAAGTTACTCTAGCGGTATCACCGGATTACAGGCCACTGCAGCCCTGAACCTCTTGGCCAGCCTCATCGTCCTCTTCATCCCACACTGCCCATCAGTCAGAGAGTGTGAGCCACCGATGCTGCCCTGATGTGGATGCCTACAATCATCCTGAACCATGTTCCTCCTGGCTTCTGACTCCTGCATCCTCCTCCTCTTGTATTATCAGGCTCCACCAGGATCCTCACCTTAGTCTCTATCCCTTCTGAACAAAATCTCATCAATGACTCACATGATGCTCTGTCACCAAATAGTGACCCATAATAAAAACTGACTCAGAGGCTAAACTGTTTCCAATAAGAGAGACTTATTTAGATGAAGATTGCTTCTGAGGTGCTTTTTTTCTTGTGTCCTTTCTGCTTACTGCATCTCTATCATCTGTTACCAGTCTCTGTTGATAACTCTGACTTGTGATTAAACTCATGGCTGGACAACTTGAGATGGTGCACTTGACCCTGGCTGGACCTCAGTAGCATGAAGGACCTGAGCACTTGCGCAAACTACAACCATGCTTCTGTCTTTAAATATAGCTAGAATTCCCTTCGGTCTTGGCGCCCATGATACTCTTCTTTTTAGTTTAGAGGCAGTGCAAGGAGATAAGGACAAACACCATTTGAGCAATCACAATGTATGTCACAAAATCAATAATAATAATAGCCTAAATTAATTGAGGATAGTAATATAGCAGGCATGCTAGGAACTTTCATGCATTATCTCATTTAATCCCCAAAGTAAACCTAATAGAGTAGAGGTTATTCTTCCTATTTGTGTCAAGGAGAAATCTGTGACTGAGAGATAGCAAGTGGATTATTTAAGGTCAAACTCAGGTTTTGCTGATGTCAAATCCTCTTTCTCCCTGCCCCCAATTTTGTGATTCCAGACACTAAAGATACCATTGCAGAGTTTAAGCATGAGTGAGCCCGTCTTTTCACGGAGGCTGCTTATTCTTACTTTACGTAAAATCCTGATAACATGCTCAGTTGTTTGTTTTTCAGGCTTTCAGCAGAATGAAAATAATTTTGTTATGAAAAGAAACGAGTAAACTTAAGATTCAGGAGTACCACTAGAACGTATAGCCAAAGCCCAATAACAAAGGAGAAGAAAAAACAACTATAAAAACAGATAAAAAGACTAAAAAAATGATGCTGTTTAATGTTGGGCAAACTCCACACATTTCAAAACAAGTTCTGAAATCTTTTAGTCCAAAATAATAGTTAGAACTTATAATGATGGCCTTGTGTTACCAAGATTACATTTTATTCTATACAATTTGCACAAGAATATAGGGAAGGCTGGACTATACTTTATAAGGTGTTTTAGGCAAATAGTTTCATTAAAAAAAAGTTGGTGCTTAAGAAATCCATAAATCCTGGAAACACTGGCTATTCAGAAAAATGACTAATTTCTTTGGGAGAGAGAGTCTGAATAACAAAGGCTTTACTCTCTCATTGGTCCATTGTTTTAGCCATCACCTTGAACAAAGTTTCCCTGCTGTCATTTTGCCTGATGGCCAAAGAGTGATTCAGTAATCGCTTCACATTCCAAATTGGTTACCTTGTTGCCAGTTGGGTAATGTTACAGGAGTTTAGTCCTATAAAAGAGAGTTTTGTGATGTTTAAAGGTTTCTCTCTTCTGTTTCTTAAATGAAAAACAGTGGACTAATTTTTACCACATTTTTTTCCCCTGAGGAAGAAACAATAAAGGTGAAATGAAATTTTATTTGAGGAAGATAATGCTAGCGTTCATGTCTCCATCAGAAACATTTCGGAGTTTTGTCCTGTAGGACTTGGAAGTTTTGTGTAATAGGTGACAGCAGACTTCTGACTTACAGAGGGATGTCATAGAAGCTCATCGATTGGCTCCCCAAATACTAACTTCTGTTGGAGGGTCTTTTCTTTATGTGTATGTGTCTGCTTTTCCCTTTTGCATACAGAGAAATGTGAAATGTCTATACTGCTTTGTGAAGTATTGACAGCATCTTTTAAATTTGGAACTGAAATTTTACTCTGGGGAAGAGATGTTTCAGTTATGAATTCTAAGTCCCCCTTTTACCTATAAATCTTGGAATTATTCTCAACTAAGCCCTGACTGTACTGCTTTCCATACATTATCAAAGGCTGTGGATGCTGTCTCCTAAATCATTCTCAAGCTCATTATCTGTGACCCACTGTCACTACTGCTATCTTGGTTCAGGCCCTCCTGGTCTACAGCTTATAGCTTATCCTGTTATGTACAGTTCTTAACTTACGTAAAGCGTTTGGCACAGAGCTTGGCATATAGTAAGCACTCAGTAAATATTTGTTGAATAATAAATAGTAGTTGCTATCATTAACCATCAAACTTCTGCCATTGCACTTACCCATAATTGCATAGTGGCTGTTAACTCTTTTAAGATTTCCTATTCACTGTAGCAAATATATTCTACTTTGCTAGGATGTCAGCTCCATGAAAAAAGAGATCCAGAGTTTGTCCACTGGTGTGTCCTACACACCCTCAAAATGGCCTGGTACACGGTAGACCTCAAAAACATTTTTGTTGATTGCTAGCTTTCCTCATTTGGCTCTTGTGAGGGTCAAAAGTGATGATACATATGAAATACTTTAAAATATAAACACCTTGCTAATATCTTATCAATCTATGAATTGTCCTTTCATTTATATTTTTTATCCCAAAGCTGATGTGTAGGTTGAATGGCCAGTGCTCAAACCTATTTTCAAACTCATGTTCCTTTCTGTGGCATCTAAATTCTAGGGATGTCTGGCATCCACATAAAATGCTTGCACTTTTGTTGGACAGAGGTAAGCAAGGTAGACATTCTAATTTGTATCATTACCTCCTGAAATAGATGCCCGAACAAGACAGCTATTTATGGACCAGTCAGCTTCGGCTCTTATGCTTCTAGCACACATGCAGTTCTGGATATTTTATACACTGAGTCTAGTTACTCTTATTCTCTAGATCAGGATGTGACCACCCTTATCAAGGAGAGTCACCTTGGGAAGGGCAGATGAGGGTGGATTTCACTTCAGGTAAGAGCTGGAAGCTCCTTTGAAATCAGCTGGCCTAATATCCTTAGTCCAATTTATAGATGAGGAAACAGAACTAGAGAGAGTTCATGACTTGTCAAGGTCACACAGCCAGCTTTGGGACTACTCTTAAGCATTCTTTACTTCTACTTTACTACAGTATCTATAACATAGAGAGGAGGAGAAAGAATTCCAGGTAGAGGTAATAATAATACCTGAAAAATACTGGGAACAAAAGTCTATTTATGGGCTCCATTCATATATATTTGGTAGCTCAGGTCTGTGAACAGAAGTGGAGAAGTGAAATTCTCTGTATGTGAAGGTGAGTGAACATAGATAAGGCACAAAGGTCGCTTGAGGTCACAACGGGGCATGTGTGTGTGTGTGTACGTTTACATGTATGTGTATGTGTCTGTCTGTGTACTTTATTATTTAGGCAATAAAGATGTTATTTTATTTTTTGTTTCATTTGCAGGAAACATGAGTGGGGAAATATAAATAATATGAAGCTTTTAGAAAATTATTTTTTCAATAGGTAGTAGAATGGATTGGAGGTGGAAAGAAGAGCAGACAGGGAGATAATTGCAATCTTTTCTGCTTGAATTGATGAGGGCCTGGGTACGGTGGTGATAGTGGCGATGGGAAGGAACATTTCCAAACAATATTTCCATAGAAAGAGATAATTACAGAACATGTGTGAAAGACACAGAGAAAGAAGAAACAACGTGAGATTCCTTAATGAAGAAGTGGTAACAATTAATTAGGTGCCAAGTTGAATAAGTGGAAGTCAGATAGGTAACAAGTCTGATACAAACATCTCTTAAAATGCTAAAGTGGCCCAAAAGATAGGGAATCCCATTTAAATAACAAACTTTTGCTTTAAAAAGAGGGATTTTTTTTGCCTGGGATAGAGAACCAAACTAATTAAGAGAAGAATGACTCAGTGGTTTTTAGTTTAGTTATTTAAGAAATCTCTAAATTTATGCTTTCTTTCAATGAGATGGTATTTACTAGAATGTGAACAACCACGCACAGTTCCTTTACCTCACCCACCTCCTCCCTGTTCTCTAGGGAGGCAGGTCTTTCCCATTGTTCAAGGTTCAGGTTTGAGACACAGTAAGCGTATTTTAGGCTACTTAGAGGATTTCCTGCTTTATGATCCTTGCTCTTTCTTATGCATTTTCTCTTACCTTAACCAATCATGTGGGTTTGACCTTGGAATTTCCTTTCCTTATGATTTCCAAGACCCCACCAGGCTGCTTTACTTATACGCCTCTCTCCTGGTATTGCTATAGCCAGTCCAGCCAACCTCATGGCCATAAACCAAACCTTAGTTATGGAGCCTTGCCCAGTAGCTGGCATACTATAGGTATTCAATAATTTGTGTTTTTGTTGAATGAATGATTAATGAATGGAAACAGGACGAAAGGTAGGGAGATAGAAGAACTTAAAGGAGCAACTTTTTTCCACTCATAGATTTAACCTATATGATACCAAAAAACTTGGTTGAGTTGTTTTATTTCTGGTAAAAGGCAGTACCACCTATATATTAAAAACATTATAAATCATCTACATAATTTAGGTAAAAGATCATTTTTTTTAGTGGAAAAAAAGATTGAATTGGTAGCTTGAGTCCTTCTGCAAATAGACTGAGCTGACTGGACCATAGAGGAGTTTGTCACTGAGGGAGCCGCTGTATATGCCAAAGGATCCCACTGATCTGGGGTGGATAAATTCTTGCCTCATTGCAACTAAGCATAATGAAGTGGTGACTGACAACTTTATTAAATTGCTGTCTTCACTGCACCGTCTCCTGATTCTACTGCTACATCACACGTCTTTTCCCAGTTCTCTTCGCTGCCCCTGCCTCCCTGTTTTCTTTTTCCTCCTCTTCCTCTTTCTAATCCCTCTCCCTCTTTTCTGCTTACTGCTCAGATATTGACTTTTGAAACTCCTGGTTAAACATGATGAATTGTCTGCAGACACATCCTTTACTTCCATACACACCATTTTTATGATAGTAAGAGAAGAAAAAAAGAGAACACTTTCAAAGACAAAGAGGAGACATCAGTGGATTAGATATTTCAATCCATTTTTGAAAGGCCTGATGTAAATGGCAGAACAGAGGAGCTGTGAGCTGAAGTGCCAGCAGAGAGAGATTTTGACAAGAAGTGAACTTGAGCTGGTTCACCCGACAGAAGCCCTGTAACTTAAGTGCTTCTGAGTGTGCTTGAACTTAGTAAGTCCCAAACTAAATTTACCATCTTCCTCCTTCTCCTCTTCTACTAGTACTACCACCTTCACCATCACTGCTATCACCCTTCCTCCTCTTTTCCCCTCAGTGCATTCTCTCCTCCATCCTGTGGTCCTTATCTCAAAGGATGGCACACTGACCACACAAGCTGAAATACACCCTCCATATCCAACACTCAAAACCCATTATATCTTTGTCTACTGTGACACAAATAATTTTGTAATGCTGATATGAACTCCTTCATCTATTTTTCCACAAGACGATGAGATCTTGGGGACCATTTCATTCTTGACAGTAATCTTAAAGTTGAGCACATTCTTGACATATAATAGGCATTAAATAAAAATCTGATGAAGAATCTCTAACTCTGGAGAACATTATGTACCTAGAATTCCATCTCCCTCCCCACCCCATGGAGTCAAGCAAGATGATGCTTTTGTCAGTCACATGTGGTTTTAAAATTGAATAATAGCATATCACATCACTCTAATATTCTATGTTACTGTAATACTGCTGTTTGATGCCTGTCCATTGAAGCCTGGGTGTTTTGATACCTATGACATCTCTTAACCCTTTTGATGACCATTTGCATGTACAATCTGTGACAGTAAGAAATACTTATGCTCAGGAAAGGCAGGTTACTTGGAATGACAGTGATACTTGGGAATCATGAGCTCTGGATTCACGTCTCAAATCTGCCACTGACTTAAGCTGTGACTTTAGGAAAGTCACTTTTCCTCTTGAAGAGTAGGTCTTTTATCTTTAAGATGATATAGTCGAACTAGATAACCTCTAGGATTTGTATTTCTCTAAGACTTGTACATACTTAAGCTAATCATTAACCTTAGACTACAGGAGCCCCAGTCTTGTCTTCAGAGTGATCCTGAGTGCCAACATTGCCTGCTTAATTCAGGTGACTTATGTATATCAAAAAGCACAGAGGTTAGGGACTGTGGTGCTGATCTGAGGGAACAGCCTGGACTTTCATCTTCAGGCTCAGAACCTGCATAAAAAATGCATTTGAGGAAGCTGGACACTGGCTGTGCATGGATTTGATCCTTACTTTGTATCTTCTGCTGTTCTCTCTTTTTATGTTTTTCTGGAAGGAGAAAACTACTCAAATAGAGTCCAAGAGACAGTCTTCTCTTGGAACATACACCTGCTAATTTCAGTGATGTTTGCTGTACACAAGATTGCTTGGGGGCTGGTAGGAAAACTTTTCTTATCCCTTTATATAAAAAAAGAAAGGTTGCATTTTTGTCTTAGCATTACTTATCTGGTCCAAGGGCTAGAGCTTCTTGGGACTCATGGAGACTGATTTTACAGCCTCTGGCTAGAGAGGCAGGCAGGTAAACATGGACCTACCAGAGCCCCCTCTAAGTTCAAAAGATGGGGGAGGAATGGTATGAAGCTCAGACTCTCTGCTTGGCTCTGGCTTCATTTTAGCCTGGGGGGAGCAAGAGGAGAGAGGCAGCACTTCCTTAGCTGGCGGGGTGGGAGTGGGGTGCACCTGCTGTGTGCAAGTTGTGCTCTGGCTGCTTGGTATCTCACCTGATCTTTTCAACCATGTTTCTAGGTCTCTGAGGAGAATTAACCATCTCATAGATATGGGAACTGGCACTTGGAGGTTCGAAATAACTTACTCGAGTTTCTACATTAAATTGGGATTTGAATCCAGGTCTGTTTGCCCCTAAAGACTGTGTTATTTCCACCAGAAAGTAGACTCCCTCATTCACGTTTTGGATCCTCCTCAGTTGTTTTTTGTTTGTGTGTGGGGTGGTGGGGAGCTGGTAACCGTTAGGATGAGGGAATGTAGGGCAGCCCAGTTTCTTCTGAACATAGATTTATCTCATAGGCAGGAAACTACTGATTCAACACATCTCAGTTTGCACTGCTAGGAGCAGAAAATCTAGGAGTTGGAAGAGAGAATTTCTTCTCAGTGGTACTTGGGGAGCTGAACTCTATTAGAACCCTGAGATGCAGGTGGGAGCCAGGTGGTAGGTAGCCCAAAGACTGGGAGGAGAGGGTGAGGTTCTCATCTGAATACAGAGAGGAGACACTTCCCTGCCATCGGCTACATCTCTAGGGTTTCCTCTTCATCCCACATCTTATTCTATATATATTTTTTTGGAGAATCATTTTCTTCCTTGGTTTCAACTTATGGATAAAGCTGTAACTCCTTAACCTACAACTTCTACCAAATTTTGATTCTAAGTTCTAGGACTATATGTGCAATTCATTTTATACATTCTATTGGATTTCCCTCAGGGACTTGAAATACAGCATGACCAACATTCATCTCATCTTTTTCTCCCCCAAATCTTCCTAAGTTTCTCACCTCAGCAAACGGCTCCACTAACCACTTAACTGCCCATGTCAGAAACCCAGTTGTCACGCTTGCTTTCTTCCTCTGCCTATCCTCACATCTTATTGATCTGAATTTGATTTTCTCAAATCTATCTACCTTTCCCCCCGCCCCACTATCTCTACTCTCAGTAATCTTCTTAAGCTTATATATATATATATATATATATATATATATATATATATATATATATATATATATAAAGACTCCTATCATCTGAAATCCTGCTATAGTCTCCATCTGGTCTCTAATCACACCCACTCTCATCCATTCCCCACACTGTTACCAAATCAGAACACTTCACTAGTGTTTTCTAGATCCTTTAGGGATCCCGTTGGCCTTCAGAATAAAGTTCAAACCCCACAGTGGTCTTTGGGACAGCTGTCAAGCACACAGGGGGCAGCAGAGGATGATGAGTAAAGACCTAGGTTTGAATATCAACTCTGTAAAGTATTATACATGTGATGTTGGGTAAGCCACAAAATCTCTCCAACTATCTGTTTCCTTATCTTTCATATAGAGCTAATAGCACTGACACTATAGATTTTTGTGAAAATTGAGTGAAATGAGGGTCGTATATTTAACCTGTTAAACCAGTACCTGATGTGTATGTAGCAACTTTGACTGGTAGCTGTTCTTAAGTGGCAATGTTCTAAACTGTGTTGTTAGTGGTACCTTAAATGGTGTGACACAGGGAGTGTCACAGTGTCCAGGTTTTTACCTCATGGGAGAATTCCATTTCATTATGGCCTCCAAGGAAAGAAGCGACTTTTCTGCCAAATATAGTATATTGTACCTTTCCCAATGCACAACAGAGAAAACATCATGGCACCTATCTGTGGCACAACACGGCAGACATCAGAAAGGACTTAGATGCAGAACATTTAGACCAGCAAAATCAGATGCAGTAGAAACTGCCTAGCCACAAGAAGAGCAGTGACAACAAGGACTGTACATACTTAGTCTTTTAGAGAGAAGTAAATATATCCATAAACATCACTGAGAAAAAAAATCAGTGAAGTATGGGAGGCAAAAATCTAGGAATTTTCTATTACTGGCAGACAAGGACCTAAAGCAAAAAGTGAACTTCAGCTGAGGCAGTGTGTCCTAAGAGCAGCCTTATACGCTTGTGGAAGAATCTAACAGGACTCAAAATGTTTCCTTTAACCACGGTGGTTAAATGTTGTTCTTTAGGTTGTCACTTGTTCTATCATCTGGTATAATAATCTAGCGTATGGTTTATCATCTATAGTTATGTCCAGTAAATGTATAACTTTTTGATCACAGGAGTGTAGATTTCATCATTTTCAACAAATCCCTTTGCCTTCTTCACAAGGTCCAGGGATAAAAAGCTTTTTAGTCATTGTGACATGTGCATACCTGGATGGGGGGCTCCTGTGTGACATCTGTTAAGATATACCTTCTCTGCAGTGCTGATAGAATCTCTTCTCTCCTATTTTTCTCTCTTGTCCTTGCACATTTCATACGCTTTTCGAAGTAGTCTGATTGTTTCCTAGCTGAATCAAGAAAGAAAGACACTTGTCTCCATATGGGTCACAGAAGCTAGGTGGGAGAGGGCATCCTGAGAAAACGCATAAGATGGTAGCCCAGGCGTCTCTGTGAAGGAATTGTTGGTGAGATGTGGGAAAGCAGAAGGTAGGGGACAGCTGTCATTGGTGACCTCTTTTTGTAGCAAATTCTCTAACAGAGGATTTGTTATTCTTTGTGGATTATTCAGGGTTTTGCTTCATTTGTGGTTATCTGTGGGTGGCAATGTCATGTGGAGGAGAAGCAATGGGGTCTGAAGCTGGGAGATACTGGCTTGGCTTTGTGCCTCCACTCTGTTAGCCATGGTGCCCTTGGGCCACGTTAGTAGTCAGGCCCTCAGTATCCCCACTAAAACCTTATCGAAAGGTTTAAGGATTAAGGATTAAGGAAGCAAGCAGAATAAGCACTCAGCACTATTGTGGACACAGCAGTGGTAATTTCTTCCTTCTTCTTTTTTCTTTCTTTCCATCCCAGACTATGAAGAGAGGACTCTGGTATTATCCAAGTCTTCTGGGCTTCCCAAAGGACACAGTTTCTTCTTGGCTGATCAGGGATATTACTAGAAACTCAGACTTTTTGAGATGTGGATTCCAGATGAGAACCCATATTCTGTCCCTGAGTGGACAGGGGGACAATAAGAGGCCCGTCACTGTACTAAAGAATTTCTAATACTTTAGTTCCGAAAGGACCTCACTGAAATCTGCCTTTCTGGAGAGGGCTGGAAAGGCAGGAGTTTATTATGTAACATGAAATTGAGGTTAGATTAGCACATTGAGCTTTCATTACCAGCCTCATAGAAAGCAGAAGAGCTCAGTGGAAAAGATTAAAAGAAATTTTTTTAAACAAGGATAGATGGACGAGTCAGTGGGTCTGACACATTCTCCATTCTGTGATTTTTAAGGACAAAGATAATGGAAAAGAAAGATTCTATTTTTATGATTTGAAAGCACTTAGTTTAGGTCAGGAAAATAGCCAATCTAGATGTTTAGTCCTGTCACTATATCTTAGATGAAACTTTTCTCTTTTTTTTTCCTTTTATTAATTAAGGGGAGCTGACAGGGTAGAGAGATGAGGAGGTCGTGTGAAACATACAACCTTGTCTAGTCACAAAGGGATTAAGGGTACTGGACCTCTTTCAGCAGAGGGAAAAGCAAACAGGCTTTCGTATCAGAGAGACCTCAATTCAGATCGAATTTCATCTATGTGACCCTGGGCTAGTCATTCGAGTGTTCTGAACTTCGGTTTTCTCATCTGTGTAATGAGGATAATAGTAACTACCTTGCATGTTAGAGTGACTAAATGTGGTAAGGTACATAACAACGTAGTGTCTGATACCTAGTGGGAAGTGAAGACATAAGAAATACATCAAGTTCACACCAAAAACGTGCACAGCATCATGATACGGAGCAACATTGTTATCTGAGAGCACATTGCAAGTAGAACCCAGGGAGGGAGGAACCACAGGCCTGCCCACTGTAGCAATTATTCTGATATTTGCTCAGAGTAAAAATGGGAAAAGAACCACATAAGTAGAAGACATATTTTTAGTACTTTTATATATTCTCCAGTTGTATACCAAAAAGCTTGGAGGTATCTTAAAACAAAGTATATGAATACAATAAAATAGGAAATTCAAAAAAGCATATAAAAGGTTGGAAAAGCATATATTATAATTACTTTTGCTGACATAGTTATTGAGTTTAAAGACTGAGTTTGGAGCTTCTTGGTAAACAAGCCAAAAGAAAAAAAAGAAATGGATTAAATGATTCTTATCATCTGAGAAAGTACACAATTCCGCTGTTTAAAAAGGAAACGTTTCCTTGACATTACATTTCCAAAGGAATTCATCACAAACTCCTAAGGCATTTATGACTTTGCACCTCAAATTTCATGCACAAAGCTAAGTGAGGAATGCCGGCTCATGATGGCTCTCCCGCAGTGTCTTCCATTTGGTCTTTATAAGCCTGATTCTTGATGACAGAAACCAAGGAGGATAAAAACCATGGGAGAGTACTGGTCTTGACATCAGATGGTCTTGGGTTCGAATCCCGGTTCAATCACTGTATTTATGTGACCCCGTGAATCCACTTACCCTCACCGAGCCTCATTTTCCTTTTCTGCAACATGGAGCTCATCACACCCCATTCCCTCCTCCTTTTGTGGTATTGCTGTGGCCACTCAGTAAGCAGACAAGTGTATGACACCTAGCTTGGGATCTGACACCTAGTTTGGGAACTGGGTCAGTTCTCTTCCCCTTCCTTTTCACAGAATATAATCTGGTGTGTTTTTTTGTTTTGTTTTGTTTTTTCTGGGAGTGTCTAAGCTACTGAGCTAATTTACTTTCAGGTCTTACTGTGTCATGCTTTCTAATCCTCCATTGGCACTAGAGAGATGGTTCTAAACTACAAACCTGAACATGTCTCTTCCCTGCTTAACGCTCTCCAGAGGATCACAGTGGTCCACAAAATACAAGTGCAGACGCCTCATCTGGGTGTTCAGAGCCCTTCATCCTGGGGCCTCTGCTATCTCCAGTCAACAAGTACTCTAAATTCTAGGCCTCTTAAACTATTGCCCTGTCCTAAAATACATAATGCTTTTGCACCAGCTTCTCCCTTTACCTAGAGCATCTTTTTCCTCAGCCTCCTGGTCAGCTTGGTATACAAGCTCATTCATTCTTTGAGATCGTGCCTTTTCTGTCAGGCCATCTATCATTACCCAGTTAGTCTCCCTTTGTCTCTGGATACCCCTGGTGACTCTTTCACATTACTCTTACTTGTTCTTTCGCTAGACTATGGGCTTTTTGAGGCCAGAGATGGTACATTTCCTTTAGTCATGTCAGCATTTCCTGTAGTGCTAACTTGGTTCTAGGCAGTGTCTACTGCTAGTTGGTATCTCCACTGTACCTTGTACAAATGTCTCACATGACCTCTGTAACTCTGACCTCCAATTTTGGTTCATGTGGTACTGTTTCCTGCTGAACTTTGAGCTATTTGAAAGCAAGACATTTTATTTTTCAGCTTGGCACCTTTCGTGCCTACCACCTGCCCATAGTGGGAGAATAAATGCTTTTTAAAGAATGAATTAATACACTTTAGGTGAATGAATAAGGGAGAACCCCTGGAGCCAATATCACCTACTCTTCAAAGGAGGGGTGGAGACTGGGATTCAGCTTGACATTTTGACAATTTCCATTTCAGGTGCATCTCATTAAATGTAGTTCTCTGGAATTACTTCTTAGGTAGGGATTAGGTTCTAATACAGAATATAAGGTAAAAATAAACCAAATAAAAATCACCCTGAGAATCTCTCGGGAAGGTACCCCATTGGAGTATTATTTCTCAACAAGTCTAACTTAGGCAATTTCTCTTCTGCACCGGAAGGTTTAATTTTCTTTAGTGGAACCCTAGAAATAAGTAATTAGCTTGTTTAGCTAGTTTAGGGGTTATGTTGGATCAAAAATATGTATCATCAAACACTAGACTGTATTGGGAGCCCTGAGGGAGGACCCCTGGGAGGGCTGGTGGTGAGAACATGGCCTGGTGGACAATAAATGGGTGGAAGCGGAATCTTTTGGACAGAGGTTGTTAGGAAAGGCTAACTCTGGTAGTCATGGTAGACACTGAGTTGGAGTCCCAGGGTGAAGACAGAAACAAGCTGGGGATCAGGAAGCCGACGGCATGGGTCCCAAGAAAAAGCATGGAGAAACTAAGAAGGGATTGAAAGATGTCAGAGCAGCTTCCAAAAGCAGAAGCCAGATTGGCAAGTAGAGAGGTCCAGGTTCCACAGATGCCACTCTGACAACTGAAGAAGGTCGTCGCAGCTCTGAGACCGTGGGCTCTCGCAGCTGCAGCCACCTGCGCAGGGGTCTTTGTGCCACTGTGCCCTTGGCTTATTCAAGGAGTGGTGATTTTCAGATTTCAATAAAAAGTGTTTTAATTACAAAAGCAATAATTTTGTTAGAAAATTCTAATTTCACCATTGAAGCATATAGCTAAAAACGAGGAGTGCCTCTTACCTGGTGCCTCCAGTCCTGCTCTCCCAGTGTTAACAGTTTAGTGCATACTCTTCCTTACGTATTTTATGCACAAATACTCAACACACAGACATTTACCCGGCGTTTTTTGTATTATTAGTTAAAAAACGTTATTGTTGCCGACAATCTGTTATGTGTGATTTTTCTCATTCAGGGCAGTCTTTTGCATTTCTAGCTTTTGTACTTCATATTTCTCAAAGGGAAGAGGGCTACTTAAAAGATTGGATGATGGGAGACTATTAAGACCAAACCTTGATATTCTAAAAAAGCTTTTCCTCTAACCTACTCAGCCTGTTAGCCCCAGTGAACTAGAAATTAAAGATTTATGTTACTAATTATTATTTTTTAAATAAAAATTTAAGGGCAAAGCTTTGCTAGAAATAAACACGATAATTGTGTTTACTGATTGTCACCACTCCCGAGCAACAATTCATGGTATAAAACTCCAGTAATTAGAACAATAAGCCCAGGTTAATTAAAATACCGGGTAACATTTGGGCAAGAATAAAATCTGCGTTGGAGATGTTCCAGGCACACATTCATTTTGCAGGCACTTAATTCATCCTGGGAGCTGATGCTGACAAGGTAAGAAGCTTGGTGCTAATCAGCGCTGGTCTAGATCACACCCTGCACATTTCTCTTCTCTGGCTCCAGGACCAGCTTCAGAGATCTGGGTCCAGCTGCTGGGAGGACAGCTCTACAGTTGTTTAGGCCTAATCTTGGGTCCCATTCTTATGTTATTACCATCCATGCCACTTGCCTTTATGGTTACAGGCTGGTTAATTAAAGCAATTAATCAAGCCCCCAGGAAGTTTGCATGCTGTCTGGAGTTTCTTCTGCTTTTATCTTCCTTCCAGTGCCGCAGGCCTGGTTCTCTTGGAATGCTGTGGTCCACATGCCTGGTCAGAGGACTGTGCCTGCTGTGAATCGTTCCTCTTGCTGCAACCAAGGAGTCCTCTAAGCTCTGACAGTGGCACTTCAAGGTCACCCCTCTAAAATGCTCTGCAGGGCAGAATCTACCCTAGGTTGGGCAAGCAGTCCTCTGTCACTCTTTTTTGACCACAATAAATTTGTCAATATCCCTATGCATATCTTTGAGCTCCATGTGGACTGACCTGTGTTTTTTACTTTTTGTATTTTCAGAGCTTTGTTCAAGGCCTGCATATAGAATCACCCAATAAAAATCTCCTCACTCCCTCTGTAGTTCCTCTCCTCCCAGTGACTTTTGGTTTAGGAGAATAATCAATTCAACAGTTATTTATGGAGACTTACATTTGGGCCAGGGACTGCTGTGGGCCACAGTGAGGAATCAGAGATGAACAAGACATGGCTCTTGCATGTGAGAAGTTTACAAGTTGGGGGTGAGGGCTGGGTGGTGATGGGATAAAACAGATTAACAACAGCTGTAAAACATGAATCCCAGAAGATTATGTCAAAGAATGTGCTATGGCCTTTTGGAGCAAAAGAAGAACACTGATGTCTAGGGAGATCTCAAAGGGCTTCATGGAAGAGGTGGCATTTTGGCCAGGCTTTTGATTTTTAGGAAAGTGATTTGGAAGTAGAGACGTGTGTGTGTGTGTGTGTGTGTGTGTGTGTGCTTATAGGTGGGGCAGAGATAAGAGATTGAGATATTTCCAGGGATAAAATCTCCAGCAAAGGCACTAGTTGCATTCGTGCAGAATCTTGCATTCATCACAGAGATAAAACGTTGTTGGGGCAGCAGCTGGCAACCCAGGAAGTACCTGGGGTCAGGATGGACCACTGCAACATTGTGGAGTAGGTGAATTTAGAAACTGGCCTCTTCTTGCTGCCTTTATCTTTCCCTTTGAGGGGCAAATCCTCATCCCTTTCTTCCCATTTCCAAATGTGTTCCGTGGATTTCTGGCCTTCCTGCCTTCTCTTCCCTTCCTTAGCAATGCTCGCTCAGTAAGGAAGAAATCGAAAACTGCTCCTTTGTGAGTTTGGGTTCCAGGTTGTCTATTATTACTCAGTCTGCCTTAACCCAGGGCTGATTTCACATACTGAGAGCTGTGAGAAAGATTTGGTACCAAAATAAAGTCCTAACGCACTGGGCTTTCTTCCATTCCCAGGAACTGATGAGAGGAGGAGGGCTCCCCTCACCATTGCCCTGCTCATTTGGCCTACATATCATCAATGCAAACCAAACAGTTTTCTCGGGGAAGTGCAGTTTCTGCCCATTGAGTAACTGGCTTTATTTCTCATTAATTAACGGAGTCAATAAATATAGCAGGATGCCTTGCTAAGATTGAACTTGATTTTATTTTCCTTCTGTGCTCCCATGAGGGTCCCTTTGATAACTGATAGAAAAGTAAGTGCCCTCTGAGGCTCCTTGGGGGCCAGATATAAAAGCAGACAGGACATCAACAGGGTAGCTTCCCATCCCTCTGGAGGGTAGTAGGAGAGCTTTGTTGACAGGAAAGGGGACATAATAAGGCCCTTTTTGTTTTGAAGTTTAAAAAGAAAAAAAGATGTTCAGGGAAACAAAGTAATTCCAGGTCTGCAAAGAGTAGTCACCAGGAACAAATCTGGGCAACCAGAAATTTGGAGAAAGTCTGTGGGAAACACTGGAATGGCTGATTTTTAAGAACTACAATTCTGTGCATCTAATGGGGGTAATTTTGTACATGCTCCTCACTGATGAAGTGACTTTTCTTCCTTCAAAGCCCCATGGTACATCAGGGTGGGGGGCAAACATTTGCCCAGTATTATCTGTTGGGCTTCAAGGGACTAGCTGATCACAACTACACTATAGGGCATTCAGAAGTGGACGGGAAAGAGTCCAGGCTTTCCCTGCATTAATGTGGGATTTATCCCTGTTCTTGGTCTATGTAAATGCAAGGTTTAAAAATTTCTATAGGGAAGAAGTTAAAAACAATCAAACAAACAATGAGACCCCCCCACACACCCGCCAAGCAAAATTATTCCTTTGTGACCTGGGTCATGACCCTGAGGCCTCCATCAGCAGTTCATGGAATGGTAAAAAGTGGGCATTAGTAGGCTCGGAGGTGGCCTCCTCAGTGTCACCACACCCGTCCCAGCTCTGTTTCTGTGAAAGCTTTGTGATAAAATCAGGTGAACATTTTCCAAGCATTTCCTCCCTTAGACGGGTTGTCAATAAAATTCTCTCATCAATTTTGAGTCTCTGTTTTCTTAAAGGAGGAGCTCTGTGGTTGTACTTTTTGTAAATGTGATTATGTTGATGCATTCATTTTTCCATCTGGTGTGTTTTAGAGCAGTGAGTCTTTCAGGCTTTAAAAGTTCTCATATTTTCCTAGGACAGCTCTCAGTGTGTGATCATTATAAGCCTAGAGATGACTTGAGTGATAAGGGGCTCTCTAGACCACTACCACCCACCCTCCCCCATCTTACAGACAAAGATCTGAGATCCAGGGATGGTAATGGGATTGCCCACAGTTGGGGTGCAGTTCGAGAGAGAGCTGGGGCCAGGGCTAGGCCAGCATGGACTTGATATGGACAATAGTCTGCTTGAGGGTTTAATTCTTGCAAACACATCCCCTTGTTGACTTATTCCGGGTTTAGAGTTTTCTAAATTGCATATGGAACCCTTAAGTCATGATATGTCTGTCCTCTGAGTTATATAAACACCCATCTTCTTTCTCCTTTCTCTTTCTGGTAATGTGTTCTTCACTGCCATTCCAGGTTTCCTCCTAGAAAATCCTTTGTTGTTGCCCTCAGGGAGTTCATGGCTCTCTATTCGTGCCCACTGCACCCTTGTATCTGTTCTCTTAGTGGATGTCATGAAGGATCTGTCATCCTTACTCAAACTTGAACTCCTTACAGGCAAGGTCAGTGCCTATACTTCTGTGTCCCAGCACCTAGCACATTGTAGATATGAAGTTGGGTGAATGACTAGATGTGCCATTGTTTATTTGGGCCTAAGTATTGTCCTTTATGTTTAATAGATGCATGATTAGTTTTTGTTACCAAGCTACAAAAAGTTAATCCTGCACATTCTCAGTGTATCAAAGATGGAGGGGGACAATTTATAAATGTAGAACCTGAGGCCCAGAAAAGGATGAAGGATGCACAGCATTTCTCTGTCAGAATTAAAACAAAACCAGGTCCGTGAAAATGCAAAGGCCTGCTTATTGTTCCTGTGCCATCATTTAAAATATTTGTGATTTAGTTGCATTAAAATACATATTCCTATAAAATTCCCTTGGCATAAAGAAAGATTAAAGGTTGAGTTTTTAGCATTTATTCTTCTCATCATTATTCTTCTGTTTCTTTCTAACAAAAACCATTTGGTTCTTGCTGGAGGTAAGATCAGAAATGGCCATTTCTCAGACTTTTGGGGAAGCAGGTCATAATTACTCTATCAATTTTTGGTAGAAATGATTTGTTCTTACACAGGGAAAAGATAGCTACTGAACTTTCATTACACATTTTCTTTTCACTGAGTTTACAACTACCTTGATGAGAAACATGATGCCAGTTTAACTAGAGCATTGAAAATGTGCTGTTCTCCTCCAAGCCATCAGCAGACCACGGATGCCGTGGTTTGTGCTAGAAATCTCACAGTGCCAGAAGTTAAGCAATAGTAGGAATGGTGGTGGAAGTCTCAGTTCTCAGTTTGCCCAAGATGTCATGGTTTCTCAAGTCAGCTATCTGAAGCCCAGGAAGGACCACCATGAATCTATGCTGTTTTTCACTCTAGAGTGACAGGTAATAGAGGAGGGACAGGGCCAGAATCAGCCAACAGCAAGGGCCTTCTCTTGTGAATCAGCTCCCAAAGGCATGGGGATGAAGGAGGAGGGTTGGTCTTTATTTCCATCACTACAACCACGGCTCCTGAATATCAGATCCTGGAAGATCAGAACCTGAGCCAGGCTGAAACTGGGGCAAAGTCAGCTCTGTGTGTGGGTGAGAAATGAATCTGAATCACCCTACTGAGTGACAGGAGAAAAGCCAGAGGAAAGTAAGATACAAATGTTGCCAAAATTCAGCCAGAATGAGAGCCTTGTCTGTCCAGCCCAGCTCCTGTGATTTTCAAGTCTTCCCTTAAGCAACTGGAGTTGTCGGTTGCAATTCATGCCAATTTGTTGTAACAAGCTTCTATTAAGTGCCTGCTGTATGCCCAATTAATCTAAAATGATGCCCGACTTCAATGAACTTACCATTAGTAGGAAATTAGTAGGAAATTTCATTCATTCATTCATTCATTCATTCATACCAATTTTCTGAAAGTCAGAATCAACCCCTATTAGAATTTAGAGGAGGATTTAATATTTATGAGAATAAAAGACTAGAGTATTTGCAACTACCTCTTTCTGGATACAGCAACATGTAACCAGGTAAACTTTTTTTAAAAAACAAACAAGAATAATTAAACTCACATGCTTCTGGTAGAAATGTAAATTGGTACAACTGTTTTTGGAAAACTAGCAGTATTTGCTAAAGCAAATACTAAGCATATGGCTACCCTATGACATAGCCATTCTTCTCCTAGGTATATATCCAACAGAAAGGTATACATATGCTCACCCAAAGGGATATACAAGAATGTTCACAGCAGCACTATTCCAAACAGCCACAGACTAGAAACTGCCATGATGGCCATCAGTGTAGAATGGATAGATAAGCTGTGATGTATTCATACATTAGAGAACTGTGGAATGGATGCTGCACAGCCATTCACAGCACTATAGATGAGTCCCAAAAGTCTATGCTATAAAGTACAAAATTAGGCAAACTAATTTATGCTATCAGAAATCAGGACAGTGGTTATACTTGGCAGGGGTAGTAAATGAAAACAAGCATGGGCGGGGGCATGCTTCGCTGGTGCTGGTAAGGCTCTAAGTCTTGATTTAGGCACGGATAACATGGAGGTGTTCACTTTGTGAGAATTCAGTAAGCTGTACTCTCAAGACAGTGCAGTCTTGTATGTATATTATTCTTCAATAAAAAGTTGAAAGCCATCTGTAATCCAAGGAGAGGCTGCAGGTCAGAGGTGGCTTGTAAGGGCTGTAGGGATTTGGAGCACAGAAAAGGTCTGTGGTGAATTGGGTCCTTCTGTGTTCTTTATGAGAAGAGTGGGCTCTCCTGGGAGGTTTGGTGCCCGTGTGTCATTAAATCAAGCATTTTGTTTTCCCTCAAAGGAGGTCTCATTCCATGCATTTGGCTTTTTAAATAGATGCTACTATTTCAGGAGACAGAACGAGGCTGTGAACAGAGCAAGAGTATTTTCCCATGGTTAAGTCTGTGTCCATTACCAGTGGGCAGCTTGACTATCCCTAAATTTCTACCTCAAGTGAATAGAGTAACAGTCTGGGGCTGTTGCTCTGACAGAGATGTTGCTATGTTTCACTTCTAGCCCCATTAATTGCTGCCTGCTGGGCTCCAACAGGACCATATAAATTCCAGGGGTCATTATATTCTGACCCAGGGGGCTAGGATGTAAGGTGTTGCCTGATCTACCTGGAGATTCATGTGAAAATCAGGATACCAAGCTCACGTGCCTGGGTATCCACAGGAAGCCTTCACTGAGAAGTTACCGTTCTCTTTCAGCATTTCAGTTGCCCCTGCCATTTGGCCAAGCCACTGAACTTGCCTTTGTGTCTCTTCCTCCCGTTAAGCAGGAGCCCAAGGATCAGTGGTTCTAGCAGTATTCTCAGCAGCACAAAGGCTGCTTCTCTTTTAATCCTAGAGAAGAAGACCAGGGGAGAGGAACATGAAGTGATGTGAATCGCTCCTCCAGGCTCCCGGCCTGCCTGCTGCCCCCTTACTCCAGTTGCCAGGAATGTCATAAGAAAACCATCCTGGAAAGAGATGTGACATAACCTACCATTGTCCCTGACACCTGGGAAATCGGCTTGGCCCTGAGCCCCAGTGGAGGGAGAGGAGGAGAGAGAACATGGGCTGAATGCATTTAGGTGGAAGGGCCTGGAGAGTGTTGACCAACATTTTCCCCAAGTGCCTCCTATAATCTCTATCCATGTCCCATAAGGACCGTGGGCACAGTTTCCCCATTCTCACTGTCTTCCTCCCATTGCCATGGTCAGTCAATCACTGAGCCTTGACGTTCTTCCTCTACGATCTTTTTCTCCTTCTCCTTTCTTCCCCATACCTAACATCGTTCCAGTTCAGATCCCATTTCCTCTTGCCTGACCTAGCACAGTAATCTTTTAACTGATCTCCCAAGTGCTGGCTCAGTCTGGCATGCACTTCCCTATGTTTTCTCATTGTCTGCACAATAGAGCCTAGACCTCTTCCTCAATGGGTCAGGCATCGTTACAGTCTCCTGTCAATCTCTTTCAAACTCGACCCCTGATACTTTCAACAGGGAGCCCGCTCTCCAACCAAAAAAGCTAACTCATTATCTCCCGAGGTGTCACTCACAATCCCTCAACTGCACTTCAAACCATACTGTTCCTTAGGCCCAGAACATCCCTCTCTCATTTGCACCTATCTTCCCGTTTCTTTAAGGTGCTACTCAAGTCTCACCTCGTGAAGCCTCTCTTGATTCTTGAGGCAAGAAATTTCTTTCATTGATCCTCAAAGTGCTTATTGCATTTTCTAAGACTTGAAGGCTGAAATGGCCTCTTACTCATTGTTGCAGCCATAACGCCCAGCACAGCATACTACACTTAGTGAGATTAGAACCTTTGAATAGTCCTATATAAAGAGATGTTATTTGGAATACGCTTCCAGTCAGTGAAAACTCAAGAAAAGCATTCACTTATCATTTGTTTGTTCAGCTAACCACACAAAGTGTATTGTCCACCTACTGTGTGCTCTTGCTATGCTGGGAATGCCAAAATGAATGAGACCAATTCTCTGCTTTCAAGGAACTCAGTGTGTGGAAGAGGGCAGATAAGTGGGCACTTACCTTCAGTGTGATTCATGCTGTACTACAAACAAGAAGTTAAGGCAGGTCACGAGAAGAGACCCCCTATTTAGACTGTGGCAATGATGGGTATATTGTGGATAAAACTGTGTCCCATGAAAAGCTATGTTGAAATTCTATCCCCCAGTATCGGTAACTTTGACCTTATTTGGAAATAGAGTATTTGCAGATGTGATGAAGTTAAGATAAAATCCTACTAGATTAAGGCAGGTGCTAAATCCTGCAACTGATGTCCTCGCATTGGAGATGCACAAACATATAGGGGAGAAGGCTATGTGGTTGCAAAGGTAGAGATTGCAGTGATGCAGCTGCAAGCTGTGGAGCACAGGGTTGGCTGGCGACCACCGGAAGCAAGCAGAGGCAACTCTTTCTTTCCTGGGGCCTTCAGAGCACTTGTGGCTCTGCCAACACGTGACTTCAGATTTCTGGCCTCCATGACTGTGATAAAATAAATGTTGTCTGAAGCCACCCAGTAATTAAACAAACCTGAATGTTTTCAAATGCCTTTCTCTCCTTGCTTTTTTATTCCCCTTTCCTGGAACTGGGAGTGATGCTCTGGGAAAGTTGAGTGGAATCTTGGCTGACCAGGCAAATGCTTTCCTCATTTAAGAATCAACTTCTTTAAGAGGCAGGAAACAGCTCAGAATCCCAAGAAAAATAGTGGTGGGAATGTGTAGGTGATGAGGTCAAAGCCAATATGCTATAGTTGTTAGAGTAGCATAGCTTTGAAGCACGCCAGCACCCCACACTGGTGGTGTGATCATGAGAAACCCCTTACTCTCTTAGGGCCTCAGCTTCCTCATCTGTGAAATGGAGCTATTTAGTCTCCCTTTGCAGGATGTTTTAGGATTAGGTATACATATATGCGTAGTAGAGAGTAGGTGCTTACATGAGTAGACTATTAATTCCTCCTTGGCCAAGAAATTCATTAGCTGTAAAGCTTTTGGGTTAACAGGAATAAGGAAAGGGATAAGGAAACCTGAGCTAATGGGGTAGGACCCTGACTCAGAATCACAGCTGGTCAGATCAGGAAGGGACCTTAGGAAAGCCTCTGGGAAGGCCTCTCATTTTACAAATGAGAAATGAAGGCCCAAATTTCAGCAGTGGTTTGGCCAGGGTCAAGAAGTTCATCCTGCATACAGCCCAATGTCCTGATTAGCAGCAGTATGAGTCCCTCGCAAGGCAGCCAATACTATCTCGGTCAGCACTGTGTGGTTTCTCCAAGGAGTATTTCCTTTTTACATGCAGTCTTAGAACAAGGGAACTCCAGTTCAAGCCTTGGCTCTCTCCTTACAGCTGTGTCTTGACCTTGGACAAGCCCCTGGTTTTATGTCGCCTATTTTTTTTGCCTTCCCAGTGGACTCACAATCCTGGCCTTGCAGTTTTGTGAGGACCCGAGGTGTTAAGCCTGTAGGACTATCTAGAACCATCCATGGAGGTCATTGTACCTGTCCTCTCCTCCCAGAAAGGAGCTGCTTCAGCAGTGAGAAGAAGGAAAAATGTCTTTGGGGAAAGAGGAAAATGCACTGTCCCCTAACTCTCTATGAATCAGGAGTATTTATTTATTTATTAAAAATCTATGAAAGGGTAGCAGCAGTGGTACCACATGATCTCTTCTAAGTCCTCATCTGACTATGAGCCGTGTTCCCCTGTGGCTGAAGTCAGCGCTGCCATTCTGAGGAAAGAAGCATTCTCTTCCAAAGCTGAGGGGTCTAGGTTTATCTCGAGCTCCTCAACCCCACCCCAAGGGCCATCTGGCAATAAGAGTGTCTGCAACTAGACATCTACCCTCTCTTAATTTTCCCAACTCCTCAAGTGACTGGGTATCTGGCCTCTGGAAGGGCTGAAGGAAAGTCCTTGGGACCAACATCCCGCAGAGTCAGTAATGAGCCAGGATCATAAGAATAAAGGCTGCATTTCCTGAGCCAGACTCTGTACACAGACACTACTGTAGTGAGTCCTCACAACATCCCAGGGACTCGGTTCTATTAGCCCCATCTTACAGATGAGGAAACTGAGGTTGGTCCACGCAATCACATTATTTGAATAGACCACAGACAGGGCTCCTAAAAAGGCTAAGCTGGCATGCAAACCTGTCTCCATGATCTAAGTCCATGCCCTTTCTCTGCCCTTGCTGTCCGTCTTTGCTGCTAGCCTTTCCAGCACCACGTGTGTTTTCTGCTTCTGTTCTTCTCTCCCTGTGTTGCCATTTCTTTTTTTTTTTTGTGGATGGGTATATCATATTCCAAAAGGTTCGATGTGTAAGGATAGACATGGAAGGGACCTGTAAGATCAAAATCTTCACTTTATCAGTGAAGACTATAAGGTTTAGAGAGTGTGTGTGACCTCCCCAGGGTTTGCAGTCAGTTTGGACGGAAGCCAGGAAGAAGATACAAACATTAATTGAGTTCCATTAAGTTCCAGGTATTGTGCTGGGTGTATTTGGTTGGTTATCTCATTTAATCCTTTTGATAATACTATTAAAGTAGACACTACTATTATCTTTATTATCCAGATAAGGAAACTAAGACTCAGAGAGGTTAACATGTTATTGAAGGCTACATAGCAGGTATGTAGTGGAGTCAAAACATTCAGTTTGTTTGTTTTGAAAACCTCAGCTACTTCATGTTGACTCCACTGGATGCTGCCTCAGTTTCTTCTGAATAATGAGTTTCTGAGACACCAAAGGCACTGAACTGAAAGACTCAGATGACAGCCGGCCTACATTGTATTTTACCCTCTTTTTGATCTGCATGCCTATAAAGACCTGTACTGACTTATGAGTCAAAGATAGCCCTTTGTTATGCCAAGCAGCAGTAACCCGCATGTTAAAAAGAGCTCCTAATATTTATTATGCATTTTTTGTTTACCAGATAGTGTGCTAGATTCTTCTACATGGGTAATATCATCTAGTTCTCTCTTTAACCTTATTGTCATCCCCAGTCTACAGAAGAGCAAATGGAGGTTTAGAACTGGTAGGTCAGAACTGGTAGCAGAGTCATCCTGCTAGCAGGTGACAGAGCCAGCATCCACACTAGGCAACTGTCACTGAGGCAGCTCTTCTCAACTCTAGCTGCACATTAAGATCACGTGTGGATCACAATAGGATGGCAGGCCCTTCCCTAGACCAACTGAGTCAGGGCCTCTGAGTCATAGAGCATCCATGTTTTTTTAAAGCTCATCAAATGATTCTGATACTCAATGAAAGTAAAAAACCACTGCTTTACTAGCAGGGGATTTTTTTAAAATCACTAAACAGTGGTGTCAAGGTGATGCTCACCTTCCATGAGCCCACTGATGTTATGAGGCTTGCCTCAGCCTTCTCGATGCCAGGGAGGCTAATTCTAGAGCTACTTGCTACCAGTGCTGTTCCATAGACATAAAATGCGAGACATACTTGTAATTTTATATTTTCTGGTAACTCTGTTTTTAAAAAAATAGTTAAAAGAAACAAGTAAAATTAATTTTCAAAATATATTTTATTTAGTCCAATATATAAATATGTATAATAATATCATTTCAACATATAATCAATATAAAATAATTAATGAGATACTTTACTTTTTTCGTATCAGGTTCTAGAAATCTGGTGTGTATTTTATTCTTATAGCACATCTCAGTTTGGACTAGCCACATTTCAAGTGCTTGATAGCTACATGTGACAATAATGGCTAATGTATTTGACAATACCACTTTATAGACAGTTTTTTCTGTCCCTTGGTTTCTCTTCCAACGTTTCAGATTCTTATGGGAATTATAGCAGTATGGCCTTCTAGGTACCAATCTGTCTCATTACCTATACAACATCTGTTTGACCTACAATAATCAATTTCTGCTCTCCCAAATGCCTAATGATTACCACCATAGCATTAGCTAATACCTCCATCCTGTCACATAACTACCATTTATTTGTGTAGTGAGAACATTTAAGATCTACTCTCTTAGCAACTTTCACCCATTGACTCTTTAAGAAAGGTCTAGCCTTGGAGATGATTCCAGGAACTTCACTTTGCAGGGTGACAGAAGGCCAGTCATCTTTTCTTCATCTTTGTTTGTTTTTAAGAAGTGAAATGTCTTGAGAATTAATTTGATGATATGAATCAGGAGACTTAAAAAATATCCATTCCTTTTGACCAAGTAATTTCCTGAGGAAACAATCTGAAATGTGGAGAAAGTTTCAGGCCTAGAGATGCTTATCACAGCCTTATTTATAATAATTGGACAAACCCCAACGTTCAATTCTAGCACAGTGACACAGGGGCTGAGCCACGTCTAAGGAGTGGGGAGATCATGCAGCCATTTTAAATAATATTAGGCAGTTATCATAAAGGAGACTTCTTATGTTAAAAGATAAAGGGAAAAGAGCAAGAATTGAATTGTTTATGCAGAATTATAGGTATGTAAAAATAGCTCAATGCAACAAAATGACAGAAAGAGAATACACCAAGGAGTTTAAAGTAGTTATCTTTAGGTGGTATGATGATGGGCAATTTTCCCTTCCTTTTTTCCATTTATCTGTATTTTTTGAAATACAGTGAGTACATATTTCTTTCATAATCACACAGGCTTTATTATAATAAGTAAACAGAGTTAAGAAAAAAAATAACTTTAAAAAGCAATTTAAAAGTTTTTGCCGTTGCGTATTAGAACACCATTTCACTATGCCTTTGGGGTCCTGAAGGAGGGGAGGAGGTAGAAAAGAGGAGGACTGTGGGTATAAAAGCTCCTTGGCTGCCAGGCAAATTTGCATTTTGCACACTGATACATCATTTCTGACAATTTGGGAAGTCTTTTTCCTAGAGCCTTGGACTGGGGCTGCCCCTCAAACAAAAAGCTGATTTGTGAGGAAGACCCCTCTTCAGTGGTGTTGACACAACAAACTCTTTCTTCAGCCTGGAGCTGCAAAATAGATGTATTCAATGCCCTCAGGAAGGGGCTGGACAAGGAAGCTGCTCAGTTGCTTTAAGTCTAACATTAGGTGTCTGAGAAGCACAACTATTCTCCCTAGGCAGCAGAATCCTTTTCTCAAGGCACTCAGTTTGAACCTTTGTTAATTCCAAAATAAGCTCATTAAGAGGAGGGAGCATTCGCTGAGGTAGGTTATAAAAGAGGTATTAATGTACCCACTTCGTGGATGATAAAACTGAGGGGCAGAAAGATTGAAAAAGTCACTAAACCAGCAAGGGACACCCTTGGGGTTCAAATTCAGGTCTGCCTGGCCCCAAAGCTCATGCATTTCCCACTGGGTGATACTTCCCCTTGTTTGCCCTCTCTTCTGCTCTGGTTTGTGGACATATAGATGAAGTGGGCACACCCTGGGAGATGGCAATTGGCTGTTTAGCTTGCTCCCAGTTCTGACCAATTATATTTCCCCCTTGCTGGAATCTCAGTTTAATGTAAAAAAGGATAAGAGACTTGTCCTCCAATGACCACAGTCATGCAGGCTGTTGCAGACAGACCCCATTGGTAATCAACCCAGCTGGTATGTAATCCTAAAAGTTGGGAGGAACTTTGACCAAAGAGGACATTCATACACAAAGGGAGCATCTTTAGCCCTCACAGAACAAAGAGAGATGGGCTGTATAATTTGTAAGGGTTATTTAGAATGCAAATAACTGCTCCTTCTCCCCAAATGAGCAACCCAACCCAAGGTCATGATGGCTTGTGTGTCATCCTCTCCTGACAAAGATTGACAAAGGGTCCTCTATATTCGGCAGTTGACGGGGGTCGTCTTCCTGCAGGCAAGTGCAAGACTAATGATGCTTTCAGTGGAAGATGGAGGAATAACTCAGGCAAACTGCAAACATGCAAGCTGTCAGTGTGATTCACGGAGTAATTACAGAATAATACAGTGTAAACTATTAGGCGATAATAACAATAAGTCAGGATTGACTCATCACTTTGAAAACTTGGGGCTGAAAACCTGCCCGTTTATTTGCTAGTTCTCAAAGTCTGTAAAACATGTAATGTGAGCCAAGCTTGGCAGCTGGATTCAAAAGAGACAGATCTATTATCCCTTTTTACATTAAACTGTGAGAACCCAGCAATGAGAAAATAAACATGTAAGCAGTTAGGCTAATATCAGCACCAGCATCCAGGTAAAATGATAATTGCCAGGTGCCTAAAACTCCCAGAAATGAGATTCATTCAGTTCACTGAAAGCTGAAAATTAACCTAGGGCATGAAGCTGAACATGCTTTGTCCTAATTAAAGGAAAATAGCAATAATAATAATAGTAATAATAATAATAATATAATAATGATGACGATGAAAGCTAGAATTGCTGGAGTACCTACTACATGCCAGGTAATTTATATATGTTACAGTCATATGAATTCTCACAAATTTGCAGGAGGGAAAGCTTAGTCTCATTTTTGGGTTGAATTTTTGGGATGTGATTCACTCATCTAAGTAGCGCAGCCAATATGACAGTAAGTTGGGAGATGGGTTTCAAATTCAAATATGATGGGTTTCAAAGTCCAGGCATTTTCCACCACGCCAGGCCGGGTCCCAGGAGCTGTAAGGGTGGAGTCAGAGAACTCATAAGCCTGGTTGACATACAAGAGAACCTGTACTCTTGAGGGGCTGCAAAGGAAATATGGCATGTCCTGTGGCTGCCACCAAGATCAGCCAAGAGCATGGTAGAGCAGGTCTAGGCACAAGGGGAGATCAGTCGAGAGGCTGTAGCCACATGTACATGAATGTGAGGGTGTCAGGGTCAGAATTATTGATCAAACACTGAAGAGGCACCTAGGACTTGAGGCCACAAAGATGGATAAGACTTAGTCTCTACACTCAAGGGGCCCACAGTTCAGCCTCCAGCTCTCATCTCAGACACATGAGTGCTACATAGAAATAACAGATTCATAGAAAAAGGAAGAAGAGTCTTTTTTTGAATCGGGGTGACATTTGAGTGAGGCATTCAGGGATGATTAGGAATTTGCCAAGAAGAAAAAAGAAAGAGAGTAGAGACAGCAGCCTGAGCAAAGCACCTAGGTGCAAAAGTGCTGTGGAGTTTTTGCTGGGAGCCAATCCATGGGAAAGTTTAACTGAGAAGTTAACCTTTGAACATAAGTCTCATAAGTCTCACTAGGCTCCTAGGAAAGTTCAAAAGGGCAAACACAAGATAAGCCTGGAGATGCCTGCACAAACACAAGATAAGCCCGTGCCTGGAGCTGCCTGCAACCCAAGGTATCCTGTTTGATTAATCACCTACCAGCAGACCATCAACGGCTGCCAGCGCCACGACAGATCACTCCATGCCTGCCTCCCCCTTTCTTTTGAAAATATATATACTCTTGTGTGAAAATAAACTTTGAGAGCTTGATCAGAGCATTAGACTTGCTCTCCTTCTTCGTGTCTGTCTGTCTCTTTTCATCCAGGTCGCCCTTCCCCCTCGGATACCCCGTTGACTGTCCCGCAGGTTGGGGCAGAGTTTGGGGACAGCCAAATACCAGCCTACTATGGCATAAAGTCCCCGGTTGGGAGCAAGTTCCACTCGGGGCCTGGGAAACTCCCTGCATCCCAGGTTCTCTCTTTCAGGATAATATCTGAATTATTTCAAAACTTAAAAAAAAAAAATAGGGTTTATAACCCCTGTGTCTCTAGGTCCGTCACTTATTCTGCTGATTTTCATTCTTCCTTCTGAGGAAAGGGCAAGGGGTGATGCTATGCCAAGTCATACTGGGGCCTGAAGCAAAAGGAAACTTGTCTAATACTGATCTTGTCTTTATTTAAAATATGTATTTCATGTTCATCATGATTTTTGACATATTTGATTTTTAAAGAGTACTGCACTAAAGTATTCTTTATCTTGGTTATTGAAATTTTGGCATCCCTTCAATTTGGTACCTGCAGAGAGTGCCTCATTTGCCTCACTCTCTAACCAGTGCTGAGAAGGAACTGAAATAGATGAGTGCCTAGTGCATGCTTTACAGAGATCCCAGCTGTCCTCATAGGGCCGTGTGTGGAGGCTGTTATTAGTCCCACTCTACACGTGAGGCGAGGGAAGCCCAGAGAGGTTGAGCTGCCAAGGCTGCATGTGTCTGGCAAGTAATCAGTGTTTCCCAAGATTTTGTCACAGAGCTTTTCCTCTCTATCCCTCTCTCTCCTTTTACTCCCTCCCTCCTTCTCTCTCTGTGGAGAGCTGGCTGGAGTCTGACTGATTCTACAAAGCCATGCCCATTTGATTATGGTGGAACCTGTCAGACAGAAGGTAATGGGGCTTCTGGTGACTGATACTAAAAGGAACCACATGGTCAGATTTGTCAATGTATTTATGGCACAGAAGAGCCAGGAAGACTCTGAATTTAGACAAATGACCTTGGTTCTTGAGACAGAAATATTTCTAGAGTAGAGAAGGGTAATTCATCAGGCTGCCTGGACTGGATGAAAATATCTCCTAGGAACATCCAGCTCCCTTTTAATTTGGGGCTCTCCAAGCACACTCCAGAGCTAGCTTTATGCTCTTGAGGTGTCCTGCCCTCTCACAGAGGGCTGTGGGAGACAAGTGGCCCCAGGCACCCATCAGGCCCAGACTCAGTTTCCACTGTACATGAGCACAGTGGCACTCTAATGAGGCAGCAGCAACGGAAGCAAAAATTGCTTGGACTCTGAAGTTTCACAGACTTGGGTTCAAACCCTGACTCCGTCACTTAACAGAGTAATAACGGCTAGCATTTGTTGAGTCCTGTCTGGGCCCCTTTGTATGCATCAGCTCGCTGAGCCTCAAGTGATTCTACATTTTACAGATGTGGATACTGAGGCTCTAGGGGGTGTTGCCCAAGGGCAAACTATAGTCAGTAGCAGAATCTGAATTTTTGCCTAGGGTGGTCTGACTACAAAGTCCTTGCTGGCCTCCCTCCACGTCATGTGACCAGGGCCAGGTTACTTTACTTTTTTGAGCCACAGTTGCCTCCATTGTTCAAAGGGGATAGTAATGCTGTCAGCATTCTTGTGAGGCTAGAATGAGTTATTTCATTTGAATACCTATTAGATGTTTGCTCTGCTCCTAGCCCTGTGCTGTTAGCCCTGGACAACGCAAATGTTACCACAGGGATCTCATGGAAGATTAGGGAGCCAGGGAATAAGCAAAGATGGCAGCATCCTGTGAGGAGCACATGGCAGAGGAGAGTGTTGGCCTGACAAGAAGGAAGGGTATAAGTGAGAGAATCAAAATGGCTTCCTAGAGGAGGTGACATCCAGCTTGGGTTTGAAAGAATGAAGGGAAGGTAATTTCAGGCAGATTGGAGCACCATGTGACAATGAGAAGCAAAAAGGAGCAAAGCACATGTGTGTGCGCATGGCTACAAGCAGCATGGCCAGAGCAGGCATTCTCAGTGGGAGGAATAACTGATAACAGCGAGAAGAGGTTCTTGGAGGGGAGAGTGAAAGGTCTTAGATATTTCAATGGTTTGTGGCCTACTGATATTGTGATATTAAAATTTTTTGGGCAGATAAAGAAAAATGTCTGAAGAGGCTCTGTAGACTACAATGAGGATGAACCACAAGGATACTATGCTAAGTGAAATATGCCACGCACAAAAGACAGATGCTGTACAATTCCCCTTCTGTGAGGTACCTAGAGTAATCAAATTCATGGAGACAGGAGGTAGAATGGTGTTGGCCAGGGCTGGGGGAGGGGCAAGTGGGGAGTTAGTCTTTAATGGGTATAGTTTCAGCTCTGCAATGAAAAATCTGAAGCTTGGTTGCACAACGATATGAATATATTTAATACTACTGAAATGAACACTTAAAAATGGTTTAGATGGTCAATTTTATGTTATCATTTTTACCACAATAAAGTTTTTTTAAAAAATTAAAATAAAAAGAAAACATCCATAGGGAAAAAGGCTGAGAAGCACCAGGCTAGAGCAGGGTCTTGTGGGGAGGTGGCAGGTGGGTACCTAGAGATGAGGCTGGGAAGGTGAGCAAGGTCAGGCCTACAAGATCTTGGATCTTGTGTTCAATGAACTGGAGTTTCAATCTAACAGGTTAAGGTCAGCAAACATTTTCTGTAAATACTTTTGGCTTTGTGGTTCATAGGGTCACTCAAGTCTATTGTCATAGAGCAAAAGCAGCCATTGATGATATGCAAATAAATGTATGTGGTTGTTTTCCAATAAAACTTTGTTTACAAAGACAAGGGCATCTGGATTTGCCCTGTGGGGCATAGTTTGCTTAAGACTTCTGCTCTGTCCTTGGAAATATTTACTCAGGGGATCAATTTGCATTTTAAGAAGCCATAGTCTTCTAGGCAAAGACTGAATTGGAGAGAGTGGTGTATGTAAGGGGCCCAGCCCAGTTCAACCCAGCCCAGCCCAGCACAGTGCCCTGCCCTCAGGAAGGGTCCTTTCCTCCGCTTATGCCAGGCAGTGTATTCTGAGTGGGGGTAGGATAGAGTCATCTATCTGGGGCTGCCTCCTCTTTTTTGACCTTGTACAAACCCAAGGCTATTATGGCTCCCCAGCTCCTGACATTCCTGGAAGGTAAGAGATGTATGTGCCTCTTTAAAATCTTTTAGCTGTATCAAGAAGAGATAGAGCCAAATTTGGCACTGGTGACACTCAAATGGGTATCTGATATTTCACTGTAGGTCATCTGTTAGCACAATCTGCCCCTCTACACACACATCCTGCATTTCATAGCTTTGATTCATTAACTTCAACTTCTGGAATTACAGGTAACACTCAGAGTTGCATTTTAAGCAGACAAGGATGACTGCTTTAAAATTGGCCCCTCTACAAAGGTTAATATTATAAATGCATCTTAAATGCCTAATGCATAACCAAATGCCACAAATATGGAAATGTCAGCAATGTTAAAACTCAGAGTGCAAGAAAAAAAACGCTCACCTTTGCTTTCTGCTGTATTTTATGAAGGTCTATGCTGCTAAATCAGGCTGCCGACTGGACTGGAGAAATGTCTTCAATTCCCCTTGTGACCAGTGAGCAGTGCTGGGGCCAGAAGGGAAAGGACCAACACCACCCCACCCTAAGGCCACCTGCTCCACCACTAGGGGATGGGAAGGATGACTGTTAGGGGCCCGTCTCCTAATCTGCTAGAGTATCGGCTTCCCCAGGTGCTAAACAGACACGATAATTAATCTTGCCCTGCTCACTTTATCTAGAAAGTTCAGAGAGTTCATAATTAAGTATGAAACCACTGTCAATGTTGGATGCTGCTATTTTTTCTAAATCAGTGCTTGGCATGCAGCAAATGCTTAGTAAATATTCATTGAATGAATGTTTCTTCTCTTTCCATTCATCTTTTTTCTTCTCAAGGTCTATAAGGTCTCTAGGTTGGCTAAGGTTAGTTTACACAGATGTTAAATTTCAGGTATGACCTACCTGCGGTATACTTGTGTTTTCTAAGATTTGAAGGAATGAATATCTAATAGTGGAATTTAAGCTATATTAATACTCCAGAGAGGGAAGCATTTATGATCCTCAAATTAGATTGCAGAAGAGGTTCCTCACTCATCAAACTAGCTCTATAGTGTTTGCATTTGTGTGTGTGTGTGTGTGTGTGTGTGTGTAGGGGTAGGGGTAGTATGTAGGAGGTAGGGGTGTGCGAGCAGATATCTGTGTGTGAATGACTATGCTCATGTGTGTATGAATAGCTAAGCTAGGTCAAGACTAGAGTCATGAGTATATGTGTGTGTGTATGTATGTGTGCCTTTGTGTGAATGAATATGTGTACATATGTGTGCATGGATAAGCCAGGGCCAGGACTAGACTGAAACATGTGAAGTGCCCAGGGAGCATCATTTAAGAAAGCACTCACTCTCAGGTACGGACCCTTTACTTGCAAGACCCCAGGAGTGAGTACTTCTTTAAATATTGTGCTGGTGCTTCATTCTGTCTCACCCTGGTCCCAGCCTTGGGATATTCATATGTGTGTAGGAAAGGGTAGTCGTTTAAAGGGTAGTCATTTAAAACGTGGTCATGAGGAAGAGCCACTACTCTTGTCCTAAAGAACATTCCAAACCAAAGAGAGATTTCCTTAAATTTGGGATTTTGGGGGGAATCTTTAAGGTCATCCAATACAGCAGCAATCAAATGTTAATATGTGTCAGAATCGCCTGGGGAGAGCTGGTTAGACCTCTAGATTCCCATGCCCCTCCCAAGATTCAGGGCTGGGGACCTCGAGTCTGCATGCTTGCTCTGTATACCTACTCCCCAATTCAGGTAATTCTGATGCAGGTTATACAGACCACCCACTGAGAAACTCATAATTATGGGGACCATAATTATGTGATTCGTAATACAAATCAGGTCACTTTTGGGAGGGAAAGGAATCTGTGATAGTTTAAATCAGAGGATGGCAATCTTTGCCTGTTTTTGTAAATGAAGTTTTATGGAAATACAACCATGCCCATTGTTTATGTATTATCTATGGCTGCTTTTAAACTATAGTGGCAGAGTTGAGTAGTTAAAACAGAGATCACATGGCCTGCAAAGTATAACATATTTACTCTCTTTTTACTTTCTTTACAGAAAGTTTCCAATGTCTGGTTTGGATGATTGTTCGGCAAAATGTACCCCCACTTATCCCTTCTGTGGGCAGAGTGTGCCTCTCCATGTTATTGATGTTGGGTGTAGCCATGTCTCTTACCTTGGGCAATAGGATGTTAGAGGACACGCGTGGACTTGCATTATGGGGCTTGCTTTCTTGTTATTCTCTCATTTCAATGAGAAGAACATGTCCTGTCCAGCTTGCTGGCCCATGGGGAATGAAGGACATGGGGGGCAAAACCAAACCCAACTCCATGTGGAACCATGCCCAGTAGAGCCCACCCAAGACCAGCCAACCCCAGCCTATCTACAGACTTGTAAACAAGCATAACTGGTTGTTGTTTTAAGCCATTGAATTTTGGGGTGGTTTGTTAAGAAGCATTATTATGGTAATAACTGATTGATACAGAGACACTATTAATAATTATTCCAGGTTTGTGGGTGTAACCTGGGTATGGCTACCTTAATTGTAGTTTAATCATCCCCTTTTACTTATAAGAAAGATGAGGCCCAATGGGGTTAGGATTTGACCAAGTGAATTATGGGCAATGCCCAGATATCTGATTGTACTGCATCATTCAATATTAGGTGTGGATATACAGCTGATGAATTTCTAGAGATGCTTAGTGGTCCTTGGGATAAATTGTAGTGAGCTCAGGGGGAAATGGGTTAAGTTGGGGATTTGCCTTAGCTGCTGATGCCTCTTTGCTATGGTGCTGAATAAAGGCCTGCTTCAGACTGCCATCTCTTGGAATTAATACCCCCATCTACTCCTGAGCAAATAAATAGCAAGAAAAATGCAACCAAAGGGAAGTAGCAGCAAGAATAATTACACAGTAGTCACATATTTTGATTCAAACTTAATGTTGCTTAGCAGAAGAAAATGTGTTGTGAATAAACAGAGATCAATTTATGCCACTGTCAAGTGGCAGGTGACATTAGCTGAAAAACGGCCTTAAATCCTTCTGAGAGCATCAACAATTCCACTCTCATGTGCTGCAGGACAAGGGCTCTCTCTGGGGTGTCCCCTGTAAGGACATTAACAAAGTGGAAGGGGCCACCACCTGTGAAATCCTTACTCTGGCTTTTTTTTTTGGAAAGGCATGCACATGAATGAGTGTGTGCACTTATAGGCACCTTTGAGCAAGGCTATGTGTATAATTGTTTCTGTAAGGGTGTGGTTCTTATGTGTTTGTTTATGTGTTTGCTTATGTGTTCATGTGTACGTGCATGTATTTGTGGTGTGTGTGTGTGTGTGTGTGTGTGTGTGTGTGTGTGTGTGTTCCCTATTGTCTGACATTGTTAGGATCCTTCCCTCTGCTTGCCTGTTGCCCTATATCTATAGCCTGGCTGCTCCTGGAGAAGTCAAATGACTGTCTTACTCTCCAGTGAATGATTAAATCTACATTAAGACTGTAAGTGATCATTAAGTCTCAACTAAACTTTTCTACCCAGAAATGTCACAGCTCTGGTATGGGGGCTTGTAGGACATGGAGGTGATTGCCCTTGATGCAGCCCTGTCCAATCACTTCTGCTTATCTGAGGATAGTAGAGCTTCTGAGCAAAGCTCAGTTGCTCTCCATAACTCTGGCTCCTACACTTCGTTAATTCCAGACTGAGTCTGCCTCTAGGGCTTATACCCATGATGCTGTTCCATCATCCCCTTTTTGGGGACCAGGACAGAGACAGATGGGCTGGGCGGGATGGATGTTGGATGTGCCTAAGATGCTACTCAGAGGGACCAGAGTTCATATATCCAAGGGGCACAAGCAAAGTGTAGCCAAATCATTGAGCCAAGGTTAGCATTCAGAAGTAGCTTCAAGAAGCAAGTCTGAGAGGTTAAGAGGGAGGCTGAAGCTAGCCAGATACCAATCTGTGAGCAATCCAAATAGGAGCAGGAAAGAGGGCAAGCAGGTAAGAAACATAAAAGGCTATGAACATCTTTGAGGGGCCAGAGTCTACAGGGGTCCTGTCCAATCACCTAGGGCTGCTGACATGTTCAGGGCTGGACCAGGCACAGTACAAGAAGCTTTCCCTGGAAAGCTCATTGATTCTTCAAGCACTCATAGAAACCCTATCTTTCCTGCTCCCAAACTTCTCCAATGCAGTTCTATGATTTTTAACAGATTCCACTGGATACTCCAAGAATTCGTTCAACTTCCCTGGACATTTAATTTCCTCCAGACATTAGGTCTAGACATGACCAAACTACTCCTTTGACACTTGTTCTTGACTGCCTTACCACATTACTGATTTTTGCATGTGTCCAAATCTTAGCTCTCCAACTACACTGAAAGCTCCCTTGGTACAGGATGCTGTCTGCTGTATCTTCCCCTTCCCTCTGTGCTGTACACTTGTATGTACTCAAGCCATCACTTCTGACTGGTGAGTTGATGTGGCTGTCAGTCTTATAAAACCTTTTGTCTGTGAGACACATTTGGCTTCAGCTATTTTCCCTTCCTCTGCATTCTCCAGTTTCAAAATTCTGTGCCTACCTCTACCTACAGCCCACAGGCTAAGCACTGCCAAGTTCTGGAGCCAACTCAGCCCCCTCCCCCAAACTCATTACCACCAGCTCACTATTTTCAGATGTGCACATTCAGATATGATTGGAGCTCTTCTCCATGTAAGAGTCATGGATGGATCCCTACAGATTCCCCTGAAGAGCCACTGTGCCTTGCTCCACACATTCCCCTCTCTGTCTGGACTGTCCTTTACCCTTCTCTGTTTTGCAAGTGTTTATTATTCAAGACTTGGATTAGCCATCAACTCCTCTGTGAAGCCCTTCCCTGATTCCTCCAGGCTGAGTCTAGTGCTCCAGACTCAGTCTGCCCATAGGGATTTGTTCACACCTCATGATAGCACTTAGCACATCATGATGTCAAAACCAGGTTAGATGTCCAACTCCCCCACCAGACAATTAATTCTTCCAGGGCAGGACCATGTCTCAGTCATCTTTGTAACTCCTTACCCCCAGCTCCCAATGCCACAGACATAGCAGGTTCTCAGTAAAACTTTTAAATGACTCTTTTGACCAGTTGCCAGGGAAGATGTAAGTCCCCTGAGGCAGGTAGGGCAGGGTAGAGAGAGAAGTAAGTGCTGGTTTTCAAGTTGTCAGTGGCAAGAATGTTCAGTTTTAGGTAATGAGGACTATTCCTGCAGTAGCACCAGGCACGTGCAGGCCGGAAGCTGACAGTCACCATAACCTGGCAGGCATATGAATCAGGAAGGCCTGGAGCGGATAACAATTTTGAAACACAACCATAATGGAGAAAGAACCTGGTTAGAAGAACCGAATTAGAATCCTTATCTCGCCATTTAACACTGTGTGACCCTGAGCCAAGGATTTGATTTTCTTTGTCCTGTTTCTTTGTAAATTGGGGATAGAAATCCCTGTCTCATAGGGTTGGGATAAAGATTAACAATATGTTTAAATAATGGTTACAGGCCTTCCTTGACTGTAGTAGATCTCTCTGTGGTCTGTCTTCCTTCCTAACCCTATTCACACGTTTCTCACGTTGTTAACATACTACTTTAGGAATGCATTTCTTAAGGTCTGGTTGGCAAGTAGATGGGACATTCTTTGAGAACACAGACCAGGTCTCAGCTCTGTATTCTTGCTTCCTGCCCATATTGGTGCTAACATATTCTTGAATGAATGAATCAGCAAAAATGAATGAAAATTCTCAGTTGTAGGAGTCATGCCACTATATATGTAGCAAATCTTTGTTTCTTTAGGGCTGAGGACAGCAGCTTGAATTAGCAAACCATAAGAAGTTTTGAGGCAAAACAACAACAACAAAAACCCTTAAAAAAAAAAAAAAGAACTTTCCAATTAAGCCACCAGAACTCCTGACTACCAAAATGTTCCCAGACAGAAAAGGGAAACTCTGGAATATAGATAAGGCTCATTGGTAATTAGTAAGTGTCCATTTGCATTCAAATGCAGTAAGGTGCCCAAGTTCTTAAAAAGAATCTGTTCTCTGAAGAAGGCTAAACTTTATCCTTATAATTTTAGAGATCAGCAATTTTTCTTTTGTTAACATGTTTTTATGTGTGTGCATTCCTTTAACAAATATTTGTTGAGACTTTATTCTGTGTCAGGTACAATTCTAGGCACTGAGAACATAGTGAGAACAGGTGCCTTGTTCTCACATATATTATGATCTAGTGAGGGGAGATAAAGAAACAAACAAACAAAAATATTAGGAATGGTAAATATGGAGGAGAGATTTAAAACAGAGTGATATGCTCATGAACAATCGGGTAACTACTTTTGATTGGGTGGTCAGACCAGGGTAGAAAGAATTCTAACCAGAAAGCAGAGCTGGTGCAAAGTCCCTGGGGTGGAAAAGAGATTGGTATATTGAAGTAGTGGTCAAGGGGAAGAGTAACATAAATGAAATTGGAGAGGAAAGTGAAAGCTGAATCATGTAGGTTGTTATAATCCTTGGGGAAAGAATTTAGATTTTCTTTCAAGTACAATAGGTGGGTTTAAGCAGAGGAGTGACATGGTCTGAAATATGCCTTTAAAAAAATATACCTCTGACTCCTGTATGGAGAATGGATTTTAGGAAGCAAGAATGGAAGTCAGAGACTAATTAGGAGGTTATTTTTAATAGTGTGATGAGAAATGGTGGTGGCTTGGAGGAAGGTGATAATAGCAGAGGTGGAAATATCGAGACATGTATATACATTTCCCAATGTATTTTAAAATTAAATCAATAGCCTCTGTTGATTGATCATTGGGTAGAGGTAGCAGTGAGCCAAAGAGAAAAATAAAGGTGAACTTCAAGATTTTTGGCTTGTGAAAGGTGAACAGTGTAGTATTTTCTGAGATGGGGAAGAACTGAGGGTAATAGTCTGAGATTTTTTTCATGTGTGCATGTGCATGTGATGTATGTGAACACGTGTGCACATGTGATTGAGTGATAGAGACAGTGGGGATTCAAGGTTTTGCTTTGGCCGTCTAAGTTTAAGATGCCTATAGACACCCACACGGAGATGTCAAAAAGGCCATTGAATATTTGCACCTTGAGCTCTGAGAAGTGATTAAAGTTGGAAATATAGATCTGGGAGTTATTTGCATATGTTACCAAGGGAAAGAAATGTAGATAAAGAAGAGAAAGAGACCCCAGACAGAGCCCTGAGGATCCTCAATATTTAGAGTTTCAGCAAAGAAGGCACAACTGGCAAGGAAGAAGAGCAAGACGGAGAGACTATGAGTGAGAGTAGAACCTGAGAGTGAGCTGTCATGAAAAAGTATTAATTTCAGCAGTGTGAGGACAGATGAGTGACAGTCAAATGGGGCAAGCAGTGGCTTTGGCAAGAGGCCGGGCAGTGTCCTGTGCTGGTGGGATTGCACGTGTGATCACAGTGGGTTGAGAAGACAATGTGAGGCAGAAATATGGACAGCTATAGGCACCTTTTTTTAAAAGGAAGTTTTTCTGTGAAGGGAAACAGACTAGAGCAGTGCCTGCAGGGTTAATGGGGGCTTGTGTGCTGCCAGTACAAGATCTGAGAACAAATTTATATATTGAGGGAAATTTATATATTGATGTTGGTGGAAGGGAGAAATGGAAAGTGCAAGGGAGGTGGAATTGAATTGTGGAAGTGAGCTCTTTGGGAAGGAGAGATGAATGGGACTTAGAGCACAAGAGGAGGGGCCGCCTTTGAAAGAAGTAGGGACACTTTATATGTAGGAATAAGAGGAAAGACAAAGAAGATGGGTTCAGAGCAGCATCTTTTCAGAATGGAAATCTGAGAGTGTCTATCTAGTAACATCTAATTGTACTCAAGCACGAGATAAGGACCATGGCTATTGTGCATACATATGTGCATGCATATTTTGGGGGGAGGGATGTAAGAGTTTGGAATAGAGAGTAGAAGATATGAAACAGTAATTTTGAAGGATAGGCAAGTGAACTTGGAGAATATACTAAGATTGCCAGGTAACACTGAGAGTCAGTTTGAGATCTCTGGCCATGAATTTAAAGTTCAATGTGTGTTTCTGCATTGGCAACCTGGAGCAGGTGGAGAGTCAGATCTAATTATGCACAGGGCTTTCCCTGGGAGGTAAGAAGAGACAGAGGTGGCAAAGGACTTAAAGGTGTTTGGTAGAGTGATTATAGTGACAAAGGATGCATTGAAAGAAAGATTAAGAGCGTATTGAGGACTGGAGGGGATGACTGGGGTGAGAAGTGGTAGAGTCATTCATTCAGAAGCCTTGATGAGGTCACAGAATTGCTGGAGCCTGAGCACTGGCACAAGTGAGCAGGTGGGATAAGAAGGTTGTCCTCAGGGGGGATACTTAAAGTCATGACTTCTCAAAAGCAGTGCAGCTATGGATGATGATAAAGTCAAGCTCGTGACCATGTTGCTGGGAGGCTGAGGTAGGGTGGGCAAAAAATTAATTACTGGAAAAAATGAGGTCAAGAAACTGAATGGCCTAGGTGCTAGATGACCGCCCCCATGGGGATTCTGCAGTTACTGTGCGTAACTGAGGACAGAAGTGTTAGAGGAGACACAGGGAGACAGATACTGACTGAGGTAGGGGCAGTAAGGAGGGCTAGCTAGCTAGCTGGTGTTCAAGGCTGCACTAACCACCAGGAAGCTGTGTGTGTGTGTGTGTGTGTGTGTGTGTGTGTGTGTGTGTGTGTGTGTGTGTGTAAGTAGGAAATCTATATGGTTAGGAGTCAGCGCTTGGGAGCTAAAAGAGGTACCCCACTTTCAGCCTTTGAGAATAGGAACAGTTGCAGATGAAAGTGTTGAAATGGGCTACTGTTAGGGTGAAAAGGTGAAGAAAATATTCAGAGAAGGGTTGTAGTTGTTGCGGTGCTCCTGCCCATTGATAGTGAGCTCCTGAGGGCACCACACAGGTGGAGAGGGCTGGGACAATGGGTGAGATTAGGGGCTGTGCAGAGCAGTAAGGGGGTGAGGTTCTGTGATGAGGGACACCAAGAGGGCTTAGGCTTTTAGGGGAGACTGAGCCGAATAGGTTGTGGGCCTGATAGATATAGCCCGATGGTCTTTTGGGAGATGGTGGGTTCAAGCTGGACTCTCTTCTTCTGAGGTTTCATGGTGGTGGTCTATGGGGTGGGTTTAGGTGGTACCTTGTTTAAGAATGAACTAAATCTAGAGGAGCAATGTCCTGTGTCCTCAGGCCAGGCTTCTGAGGTAAATAAGAGAAGCAGGCTGGGCCGGAACTTGGGGGAACCAGATCCGTGCTTTTCAATCTCCAATATGCAAACAAAACACCTGGGGATCCTGTTAAAGTGAAGATTCTTATTCCATAGGTCTGGGGTGGAGCCCGAGGGTCTGCAGTTCTAACAAGCTCCCAGGTAATGCTCACACTTCTGATTCAGGGACCACACTTTGAGTAGTGAGGACTGGGGAGTCTATGGTCTGCAAAAGGCAGCAACTCTTTCTCATCTGTACCTATTATTGTCATATGAGAATGAAGGCTCACTATTGTCCTGTCTTCAGATTTTTAAAAAGAAGCCAGAAATCTGGATTTTTATGTAAATTTGTCCCATTTACGAATACTGATAAATAATTTTTAAACAATTGTAAAAAATATTGGTGGGCCAAACAAAACGTGCATTGAATTCCACTTAACATCAATGTGTGATCTGATGAAGAGGAAATGGGGCAGGATGGGGAGTGGGGAAGCAGCGGACTAGGAATCAGCTTTTCTGGGTCATAGAATTGGCTCTTCCTTTGGCACTAGAAGTTACAGGTCATACAGTATTTGAAAGTTAAAAAGCAGTTTTCCAGGCACCTGGGCAGACATATGTTTCTGCCAGGCTGTGTTCATTCCAATCTCTACAAAAAAAAAAGTTTTCCTTTCTGCTTCCCTCAAGTAGAACGCCCTCCACCTGTCCCTGCTCCCACCTCCCAATCTATCCTACTAGCTTCCAAAGCGGTTTAG